>PVLD010010330.1:0-71347 GCA_004027595.1 Dinomys branickii
CTAAATTTGCATGTCTGTATATGGGTCCATACATCTACAATTCGAAGATATCAATGGATAAAGCAACAACTACTGTTGAGACCATATCACCTTGTCTATAGATTAGTTGTGATTGTACTATTTTCTATGATAATGGGTGTCTGTTTGTCAATATGTTTTTGTACTTTTATGTTTCTAAAATAAAAAAAAAAAAGAATTACTACATGCCGGCAAAAATATATATATATATATATACCGTTATCAGGCAATTTACCCCAAAGTATTAATGAGGATTAGGAAAAGGAATCCCTGAGTCATCTAGAACGTTTGAACTCAGACCTACCATTGGACATGTGGTGCCTATTGTTAGCGGAAGGCGCTGCTTCGCTAGAAAGAGTATAAAATACTGGTCTCAGCAGAAGAAAGTTGGGGGAGGAGGAAAGGGTGGAGGTTTGCCTGGATACGCGCCGGTGCACCTGGTCTGGGAAGAGTGTCATCTGGGACCTGCACCACAAGGCAAGCTGCCCGAAGGAAGAGAGCGCTCGACCTAACTGGCTCTGTGGCTTCCCTGTCTGCCAAGCCCTGTAAGCAAATACGTTGCAGTGAGCTTTAAACCACATTTTCCTCTTCTTTTTATCTCAAGATAATTCATTCATGTGTTAAGAACTTTTTAAAATCTGGGAAAGATAAGGAAAAAACAATAACTTCTATTCAGTGATAGATCTGTTACTTAAACTTTATTTTTCTCTAATTTCAAACTTTAATACTGAAATATATAAAATAGACAATCACAGTCCTTAGCAATCACACTTGTTTCCTTGGTAACTGTTAATGAATTGGCATAGGTTTTTTCTCTCAAAACATAGTGTAACTTAATTTTTTTAAAACATTGAAAATAGAATAACATAAGCCACATAATTAACCACTGCTATATTTTGGTCAGTTTTATTTCATTTTTCTGCCTACAGATATATCTGCTTTTTATGCTTAGTATCATAGTATGTATATAATTTTGTATCCTAATTTCTGTTTCACACTGTAAGCACTTTTCAGGCTGCTCTGCAGCTTTCTTCACATGCCTGTGTAGTGTAATAATAGTGTATTCATATATAAGGGCAATTTTCGTAGACATACATTATTTCTTCTATGTGAATGCTGCCATGGTTTTATATTCATAACTTGAAAATATTTTAGATTACTTCCTTAACGATAACCCTTCTAGATATGAGTTATCTATCTTTCACTGCTGTGTCCTTAATACCAAATGATGTCTGGTATATAGTGTGCATTTTATAAATTTTTGTTCAATAAACAGATGAATGATGAGTGAAGAGGAATCGCTGGATTACACGGCCTGGATCAGTTCTTGTGCTACTTTTTCACCCCCCCCCCAAATGTAATACTTTGAACTGGCTCGATGCCTTGAAGGAGCTATTTCATAATTTTAAGCAAAACTCAATGAGTCTGTTGGAGAAACTGAGATTCAGGGTTGAACTCAGAGTCACATGTCTTATATGGAGCCAATATTAAGAATTTATATCTGGGATGCTAACCTTAATGTCCTGTTTTTGTTATACTGTGTTTCGCCTAAACTTTCTGACTGAGAGGACAGAGAAGACAAAGCTCTACAGGCTTGTTCGCAGGCAAAGATGGCCGGCTTGAGCAGTGCTTGCCACAGTGTACTCTGTGCACATTTCTCACAGAATGTACCTGTAAGCTGGTCAAACTAGCAGATCCCTAACCCTTTCTAAGACCTATACTGTCAAGATCTCTAGGACATGAGAGGTTCCTGAAGGGCTGGAATCTGTGACTGTTGCGTCCCCTAGAGGGAATACTGAAGTCCTCATCCTTGATACCTGTGAATATAACTTGATCTTTCATTGCAAACATAATAAAGGTAAAACAAATTTATACTAGATTATGGTGGGCCCTAATCGCTAAAGTCCTTATGGAACGAGAAAACTTTAGACACCACTGAGACAGAGAATTCCATGTGAAGATACAGAAAAGATGGAGACTGTGGGAAGACAAAGGCAGAAAGCAGAGTGATGCCTCCATAAACCAAGCAGCATTATGAATTACTAGCAATCACCAGAAGCAAGGAAGTTGTGAAGAATTTTTCCGTGCAGCACTCAGAGAGTATGACCCATCCAATGTCTTGATTTTGAATTCCTCACTTGTACAAGTGCCACCTGGTTTGCAATACCTTGTTACGGGATTACAGGAAACCAGTAATTTACACGTCTCAAAACAAAGGCTTTGCAGCTTAAATTTGAAATCCATTAGTTAGATTTGGTTGAGTTTAAATATTGAGTTGATCAAACACTGAAATAGAAATTTATAACTGAAAACAATCATGTAAAGAACAAGATTAAGGATGTTACAGCACCAGCAGAAACGGGCTAATAAATATGTGAAGTCTGAACCCATACAGAAAGCTACATTTCAGCACATCTTTGTTGTGACTCCAACTTTTTAAAAGAAAGGGAATCAATCAAACTGTATTTCATATGAAATTGGGAAAGAAGCAAATGTATGTGAGACATTTAGAAGAAAGCTATTTACCACTTGGGGATGAGCTTAAAATGACTCAGGTTCACTTCGATCCAAAGCCTGATGTCCTTAACTCTGGCCGCTGCATTTTTTGAGAGCCAAACATGGAGCTTCCATGTTAATTGATAATAAATTGCACTTTGTTAATGACACCTGCTCAGTAATTTTTCTAGAACTTTGAAAGGCATAGTAACAAGCATCTAAGATGTTTTTAGTGATTCTGGTCTTCTGATGTTCACATTTTGTAAAGTTTCCTCCCCTCAGTTTTTAGCCTGGACCTGCTGACTTGCTCCTAATGCCAAGCAGAGTTTGGTAACAGGATGGCGCACCAGCTCTGGGGTTAGGCTATGAAAGACTGTGACTGCCATTCTGTTCGCATTCTGTCTCTGCCGTCTCTCGCTTGCTCTGATGAAGCAAGATACCTGTATAACAGCTCATGTGCTGAGGGACTGCGGGCAGCTTCTAGTTCACGGCCAGTAAGGAGCTGACTGAGGATCTCAATGCAGCTACCTGCAAGTTTCTGAATCCTGTACCAATCAGGCATATAAGTCTGGAAGTGTGTGCTCCCTTAGAACCTTCACATGACTGTAGTCCAAGCCCAAATCTTCGTTAACGTCTTTTTGGATTCTGAGCCAGAAGACTCAGTTAAATTGCACATGGACCCACAAAAACTAAGCGCTAATAGATCTGGTTTTAAGCCACTAGGTGTTCAGATGATCTGTTATGCACTGATTGATACATGACAAGCACAAAAGCTGTGAGAACACCGGAGTTTTCTCACTCTCCATTCTGGGTGTTGACAGATGTGCTATGTCCGTCTCCATCTTTAGTCAGGAAGCTTAACTTGCTTGCTTTTAAATGTGCGTGACTTTGTATGACTCTGCCTGACAGGAAAAACAAACATGGCAAGTTTTCCCACTCATCTTACCGGTGAATGCAGTAGTTTTATGGTTTTTCATTTAGAGGTCTATGACCAAAGCTTATACTTCTCAAATGATGAAGCTTCTACGCTGGATGCCCAGTTAACTTTGAATTTCAGATAAGTGAGTCATCTCTAGTGTGTAAATGTGTCTTAGGAAATATTTGAGATCTAGTTAACATAATTACATGTTGATTTGAAATTCAAATTTAACTGATGTCTTCTACTTTGTTTGGCAACCCTGTGCCCACGGCCGTGAAACCAGTTACTGGCAGAGTCTTCCCCAGCAGCCAGATCCCCCCTTCTCCCTCCCACATGAGCCTGCAGTGCTGATGGAAGGGCTGCTTAAGAAAAGCATCTTGTGGTTGTGCATGTCTGAAGTTTGGATGTAGGGATCATCACTAAGCTGCTTTTGAGAGGAGCTTGTGAGTTATTAAAGGGCCAGTTAATAACCCACTGGGGTTATTAAAAACATCAGTTTTTTGCATGTTGATTTGAAATTCAAATTTAACTGATGTCTTCTACTTTGTTGTTTTAGAGTGAAGGATGTTCTACTTTGATGTTTTTTGACTCAATCAATGGGCCTCATTGTGCAAATGAGAGTGCAGTCTGGTTGCATTAATGGAAGGTAGCCGTGGATCCTGATGTTCCCAAAATAGCAAGCAAGAGTAAATGATGTTAATTTCTGATTTGATTGCACTAATGTAGTGATTTTAAGTATGCAGACATATTACACAAAGGGCAATTGGTAGAAAAAATACTAAATCAATTTTAAGAAACTTTTATATTTATATGTTTAACATATGCAGAGCTATAAGCATTACAGTAATTATGTGAAATTAACTATACAGTAGGCATTGAGAAGCCCTTTGCTAACTGGTACTAGGAGACCTCAAGGCTTTGTGTGATTGCCCTCAAATTAGCATTAGTGTCTCTTTGCTGGTGTTCCTGAGTTCAGAGCATCTGTGTGGCTTTAGGCGTGTTTGCACGGCCTGTTCTTGTTAACAATGGGTTTATACAGAGTGTGGTCTTGTGATGTAAGTTCAATGAGAAAACAGATACTAGAGAAATGAAAAGAAGGGAAAGACCAGTGATTACGGAGTCATGTTCTGAGACAGCATCTCACTGTGTAACTGTGGTGGCCTCGAACTCATTATGTGCCACAAGCTGGCCTTGAATTTGCAGCAATCTTCCTGCCTCAGCCTCTTGAACCCTCGGATTACAGGTGTGCACCACTACATCCGGCTGCACGTATTATGGTTTACATAAGGCGGATTATTTCCCTGATGTCTCACTGGTAAACTTTCACTAATTTTGTTCTCTCTAGGAACGAATAGCCAACTCAAGTATAAGCAGTAATTTGGAACTCAGTGTTATGATTTTCTTTCTACGATGGAGGATAATATTTATCTTTTTCTGCAGTCAAGCACTTGTCTAAATACACAGCATCCATCTTCATTTGAGACTATCTGCAGGAAAATTTAGACATCAAAATAACTCCCTCAAACGTGGTAATAATGTAGGAGTAAGCAATGCTCTTAACAAAGTATTTTAGCTTAATTTCCCAAATCTCTGTAATAACCCTGAAAATGGGCTTCAAGAAAAAACAATTTGCTGGTGGCAGTTAATAATAGGATGTGGCACACCCTTGCCTACATACACGTTCTCTGACTGCAAGCCTGCGTCTTCCCACTGTAGCCCTCCGCCTCGCGATTGCTGCTGCTGCTGCTGTTTGATCAAAGACTGTATTCATGGTGCAGAAACAGAGCTGGTGTTAGGATAAAGCCAGGGTTTATTTATCACAAACTCGAGAGCCTTATTCCTGGAATTTAGCGCTGGAAACCTCTTGAAACTTAAAAATGACTTACTTAGAAATACTAAAGAAGGAGAAACGAAGACTTGTTTTTTTCCATTTAGAATTTTCCTGGCTGATCTCATCTCCATTCTGAGTGCTGCATCTCTCTGAATTTTTCATTAGTTCAGTTGCAGTTGAGCTATAGTTGTACCTGCTCTACTGCCCTGAACACATGACCCTGGGGCATGCCCTTGATGTTTTGTTGACTGGCTGACTGACCAGAGGCTTTTAGGGCAGTTGTGAGGAGGGCTAAGGTGGTTCTGAGAAAGTACAGAAAGACTTGGGGCCCAAGAAATAAGCCCGAAATTGAAAAAGATATAAGAATCTAATCTCTGAAGGGAAGCTCTAACACTGCTGAGTTTTCCTGTCTTTTCACTCCATCGATCTCCATTTTCTCCTTATCTGGGTCAGGGTTTGGTTTTGTTGGTGAGGATAATGGAAAGTTCAAAGTATTTTTTGAAACTCTTCAGTGGTAGTGCAATGCATCATAAATCAATAATCCTGTGAGTTTATCCTTCACTCTAGAATAACTATTAGACTTTACAATTGAGGCTCTGAACCTTGGTAATTGATTTCTCCTTGTAGTGTACTGAGCTGAGGAATTCTAGGCTTTAGAGTACCAGATTTGTTCGAATCAAAAGCTCGATTATTGTGCAGCCCCCTGTCCCCACATACTCCTAACAAGCTCCAACCTCACGGAGGGTTGAAGTCACAGAAGGACATGGCCCCGGTTCTCCTTCTCTAGCTCATGTTTAACACAGCGCTCACGATCTGCCCGCCACCGCGCCCATAGCTACTTCAGGGCCATTACTTGCAACTATCTCCTGAGATAGCGCCTTAGCTGTAGTCAAACACTGGACTTACTATTTGTCTTGGTTTGTCTTTTTGCTTGTAATTTGTTCCTTGTTGTTATTTTGACTCACACGGCAGCCTTGAAGTATCTCTTGTGAAATACTTTTGCATCTCTAGCCTATTCTGAACCCACTAACCTTTGCCACTTTCCTGATCTATACTCTTTACTTCCTGGTGTTTAGACGCCTCTCCTGTGCCTTTAGTAGTTTTGTATAATGGATACTTTTTAAATGTAGCCAAAGGTATTTCTATGCAATCAAAGGACTAACAGGAAAGTTGAAGTTCTGCTGACCTTTCAACAGTAACAGACATTCAGTGAGTGTCTGCTTTGTGCAAATGCCAACTCTGTGTTAATGCAGACTTAATAACTGTAGCAGCCATAAGTGTTAGGTATGCATATTATGGAGAGGAGAGAAAGGCTTTTATAGACAAAGTCAACACAGAGGTAGAAGGTACAACCAGATGTTGGACCTCTGTCTCTCTTGCCCCAAAGATCATCATCTTTACTGCTGCATTACAGTGACTCTTGTGACACACTGTCTCTGATTATGCAATTCTTAGTTAAGCAGAATCTTTGTCATCCAATAGTCACAAAGAATATATTGGCATAATTAGAAAATGTCTTTCTATTTAAACATGAAAGATAGGTAACTCTATAGTTCTAGTGTGTATGTGTGTGTGTGTGTGTGAGAGAGAGAGAGAGAGAGAGAGAGAGAGAGAGAGAGAGGATTGTTAGACAGACAGTAAGTCAGAGCTGGGTGTGGTAGCATGTGTCTATAAATGCAGCATTACGAGAGGCTAAAGCAGGAGGATCGCAAATTTGAGACAAGCCTGGGAAACTTAACAACTTAATGAGACCCTGTCTTCTCAAAAAAGGCGATGGCTGACTGGGGATACAGTTCAGTGTGAAAACTCTGGGTCCAGTTCCCAGCAATGGAAAGAAAGGCAGTCTTTGAGGATTTCTTCGGTGATCACATGCTCTGAGTATATATATACAAAAGCCGCTAACGCTGACTTGATTCGCTCTGGATATTCTTTTGCCTGTGCAGCCATTTACCCTGGACACCAGCTCACTAAGATGAAGGCTGAATTTTCAAATAGTAGTTCTACTTATGGCTGAGAAAATGCAATCTGGTCTTGCTTGAGAGTATGATTTGAGGAGGAAAAACTATCCCAGGCTAACCAAGTTCGTTGCAGTTAAAAATCTCTAGTGACCTCTGTGGAAAGCACTTTCTCTGGCAAAATGAAAGTTCCAGCCTTGCGCAAGCCAGGTGATGTCTAGAAATGATTCATTACTTTTCACAGAGGCAGGACTAAGATGTTTGCAAAGCGTGTAGCCACCAGCAAACAGAGAGGTGAGTAGGATCAGAGGCATGTGTGGAGAGCCATTTATTACGAGTTCTTTTGGTAAGTGTGAACAGCAGCCAACAATATAGGCTTCAGCAAAGTACCTCAGGCCTGGGTATAATGACAACAATATTTTTAAATAGATTAAATTAATAGCTAAAGACGTGGAAGGTTTAGTGTATGACTAGAGTCTGGTGAGTAGATTTATAGAAGAGAGGTTGGAAGAGACTTTCTTTGTAGTCAGTTGCTTTTCTTGGGACCTTTAGAGCGTGTCCTGCAATTATGAAAACCTCAGGATGTACGGATGAGCATGCGTTTTTCTGTGCTTTTAGAATCCCAAACTCAAGAATCATATGTGGGGTGCTGAGTGGTTGAACAGCTGTTCTATTCTGCTCACTCGGAGGCAAGTTGCCTACAACCCCTACAAGTTTCTCCTTCCGATCTTACATCACATACAATCTGGTGAGCATTAAAGAAATATTGACATTGGCACCTGTGTTAGTCCGAGCTCACTAGAGTAACAGATTTAAGGTAATTCCCTCTGTTTCCATATATAATATTAATATATTAATATACCATAATATAATTTATTAATGTAATGTATCATAAGATATAATATTAATTTAATATATACTATTATATATAAAAGGTAGCCTCGCAATGGCCATCTGCAAGGTCAGGTGAAAGGATACAAAAGCTGCCGCCTGCGTGCTGGAGATCCCCACAATCCAGTCATAGTAGAATGCCTGGAGCTCACTGCAGAGTCCTGTAGTAGCCAGCGGTCTGAGCTGGAGGCTGAAGAGTCTGAGCTGGAAGCAATGGCGAAGAGGTGAGCTCCGCCGAAGAATCCAGAGGGAGACTCTCTTCTTTCTTTCTCCTTTTGGTTCCATTCAGGCCATAACCCTATTGCTTGGTGTCACTCACACCCAGGAAAAGCCATGTGTCTTCAGCAAACCCATTCGGCCACATCTAGGATTATACTAGTCCAATCAGTTGGGTGCCTCTCGCTCAAGTTAACACAACAGTTAACTATCATAAGACCTGGCCTCCAAATATTATTTCCATTGGTTTTAGGATTGGATAATTGATATCTGTTGAAAATTTCCTAGGCAATTCAAGTAGACATCCGAAGTTGAGAACCACTGTCCTCCATAGTGTTTTCCCTTCCTTTCTTACTCTTTCCTTTCCCCTTTCCCTTTTCTTCTCCTCCTTTTCTCCTGCTCCAAGACACATAGGTTTCCTTGCCTTTTCTCAGATGCCCCTGTTATGTGAGTCTTTGGGCTGGCTGATGCACCTTCCAAGTTCTCACAGGAAGCACTGTGAACCTCTTCCGGGTCAGATGTCAAGCACCCTTTCAAGGATTCCTGGGAAATCATAAGATGAAGGACAGTTTTTGGCCTTTTGTAATTTTTTTCTCCTGAATCAAATTCCTCAAATTAGACCAGATTCTATTTTCCTCACATAGATTTGCCATATAATTTAGTTATCTCCCTGGCTAGCTGAGGGTACAAGATGAATGGTTTTATAATATACATGAAAGGAATCCATTGGTTAATTTTCTGCATATATGTACAGAGATCTTTCTTACATAACAAAAGTCTCCAAATACACATACACGTAACCTCGTGTACTTGGGAAAGACGTGCAGAGGAAAGACTTTGACCATGTAACTTTTTTTGTTTGTTTGTTTTTTGAGACAGGGTCTTTCTACGTAGTTCAGACTGGCCTTGAACTCACTATGTAGCATGGGCTGGCCTCAAACTCCAGGCAATCCTCCTGCCTCAGCCTCCCAGGTGCAGGGGTTAGGCTTGCGCCATCACACCCCACTCTCCAGCTTTTAAGGCCTCTTTCATACAGATGTTCTAAGATCTAATTACTTACAATTGATAATAACACAAAAACTGACAATGTGAAAAAGGACCCGAGGAGGAGCCTGGATGGGTTTGGCCCTTTCTTTCCCTGTAATCAATCAAATTGCCCCAGTAACCACACAGTTTAAGGAGCAGCAGTCCCCTTTTTGTGCGTGGACGGTTCAAAGCCCCCTGACCTCATCTGTCAGAATATGGTACATCAGCGCCTCTACCCTCCTCCAGTGCGAACCTTTGGGATGTGCTGTGTTAGGACGATTCCGCCTGTGTGACTAGGGTTGAGCAGTTTATTCACGTGGTTTAAAAACAGTCTTATAAAAATGCAAATACCCCCAGGGAGTGGTACATTTTAAGCCCGATGACTCATTTATATTTCAGCATATTGTATTTTTAGAAAACTTGGTACCTAATGAAAGCTCACAAGCATTTGCAAAAGGAGGAAATTGATGGTAGACTTTTCCAGAAGGCATATGTGGGCCCCACATTCTGAAAGAGACCTGGGCTGTGGTCATCTTGTGTCCACAGTGACACCTGGAAGAGTGACCCAGCCGCAGAGTAGCCACCTGGAGGGACTGCCACCTGCCCAACCCGGAGGCAGAAGCCCTAGCAGAGGATGCAGAGAACTCACCCCCTGGGTCCGGGGCACTGCGGCAAAGAGGCTCCTTCTTGTCTCTGTGTACACGGATGAGTTTGTGGGTGGATGAGCTCAGGATGGAACACGGAACCTTTCACCCCTGACGCACCCGGGAGGAGCGGCAGAAGCCCCTGGGAGCCGCACTCGCCCACCGTGTCCGGCTCTGCTGTCGTCCTTCTGGGCTTGCAGTTTCAGTGCGGACTGAGACTTCGAAATACAATCTGAGAAACAGAGATGATTATTTGCTTCCTCCTGTTGCCTTTTTCCCTCCTACTGCAGGCCTCAGTGTGCAGGGAGATTTGGCTTTAATTCAGATTTGGATTTTTGATTTATTACTGAAATAAAATGTTTTAGGATTTAAAGTGACTCTAGGACTATTTGTTATCCAAGAGTCTGCAGAAAAAGGAATAGGGACTGCTGAAATTTTCATCTGAAGGCAGTGGAAATGGCCAAGAGATGATCTGAAGGGACAGTGGGAGATAAAAATGAAGCGGTTTATGATTCTAGTGAATGAGTCATCTTGTTATGTGTGTCTGCTTCACAGCTCTGCTCTGATTAGTACGATATTGATTCTTATGTCAGCCTGAAAATACTTTTGTACCAACTCAAACACATTTCTAATTATTGCAGAAATTTCTCACAAACTTTATTTTTAAAAATAGCATGGAATTATTAAACTGGTTTTTTTTCAGTCTTTAAAAGAGAACTGTCAAGTAAGTCTGCTCTGGGATGGTCAAAGTCTGGAGTAAATCTTACTCCTGCTGTCGGCAGGATGGTTCTACCAGTACCAGGATCAAAGCTCCAGTTAGGAACTCACCATCACATGGAGAACACCTCATGCTGACTTGATCTGTGGAGGTGATCTGTGCAGTTGTAAAGACACTAAGGAACTGTCTTCAATGGAATATATATAAATTTAAAATATATATGTGTATATATACATATGTGTGTGATGTCAATAGACCAGTTCACTGCAAAATGTAGCTTTCCTAAAAAAAAAAATGAGACCCACAGTTTTCTAAAATTAATTAATTCATCTCCTTAAACTTAGTGCACCACAATTTTGCATGTTTATAGCAGTGATATAATTTCTGTCTTTAGCAATTATCATCTGCCTGGCAACATGGCTTCTAGTCCTCCTGGCCTCTTCCTTCTCACCTGGTCTTGGTGTATTGAGATTTGCAGCCTTGGAGGCTGAAGGATGAGAGCTGTCTTGTGTTTTCTTTGTTCTTCAGACAGCAGCCAGGCATGGTGCTCTAGGAGCACAATAGTGTTAAAGAATGCTGTTGACCAAATGTCTGGATGTTTCAGTCATTAGGATGCATATTGCTGTCTATTGTTCGTATTGGAAACCAAACAGCATTAATACTAGCAGTCTGTGGTTTCTGAATTCCTTTCACAGCTTTCTCCTCATTTAGACTAATTGCTCTACTGGGCAGAGCACCCTTTCTATTTTGACAGTTAAGATGGAGGAAATTGAAAATTTGAAAGAAACATAAAGGACAGACTCAAGAAAAGAATTTAAATCTATTTAAAAGTTATCTCAAATCCTCAGCATTCAAGTCTTCAACTTAAAATGTCTCGTTTTCTTTAAGCACAAATAAAATGGTTCCCTTTTTCCTTCCTGAGGATCACAAGACCATTTCACATAAGAGACGATCCCCCTTCCTTTGTGTGTGAGTGTGCTGTACATGTGACTATGCACAGGTAACTTTCCTTTGTCATTTCTACGAGCGAATCTAGAAGTGAATCTTCTCATTTGTCATTTCTGTGTGTCCTCTGAATGCATGAACAGAGAAAAGGCTTAGGAAGAGCAAGCAGTTGGGGCTGTTTTTCCATCTGCAATAACACTCTAAGCAGCTCTCGCAGTTATTATGTTTATGAGCAGGAACAGCTGTGCGGCAGGTAAAGCCAAGAACACCGTCTTCGTTACCAGCATATCTGTTCTTTTTAGTTCCTTTCTCACCTTCTCCTTCAAACTGACAGAGCTTACTGCCCCCCTTCTGCTGCTCTCTGTGTGCTCCCACCCAGGTCCTTAGGCACAGACCTCAGTGTTCTACAGGAACACTCTGTGGCAGACTTGTTGACTGCTTTCTCTTTGCTCTAAGACCTGTGTCTCAATCCAGTTAGAGCTTCAGCCTGAATTTGGGGAATATACAGTTCTGCCCATAGTACCCATTTCTCCCTCTGTAAAGGACCAGAAAGGACAGGAATTCAGGTAAAAATCTGTTTCTGGTTGGTCAGTCTCAGCTTCTCCTTTCATTGTATGACTGTGTTGTTGGGCTGAGTTTGATTATAACATTCAAACATATGTTAGTTTTCTACAATATGACCAAGTTTTTCATCTGGCAGTCAGGTAAAGAAATAGTTCTGTGTTCCACATTAGAGATAAGAGCTGTAAGGGACTTTTAAGAATAATTTTGTGTGATTTTTCACCTCAGGAACTCTCTTTAAAATTGAACAAACTTCATGATATACTGGTGTAGGGAAAAAGAGTCTGTAAACCAAAAAAGGCCTCCTTGGGTTTTCTGAATAATCCACACCAAAAAAGATAACACTTTACCAAAGGAATAATTAACAAGACAAGAGAAGCTGATAAGCCAAGCCAGGCGCCACAGCATGCCTCCCCACCTTACAAAGTGGGAGGCCACTTAACTTCTCTGGACTGGACTGGACTGGACAACGGAAACCCAAATGAAGTTCCCTAGGAATTCTCCTGTAGACAAGGATTCCTGGGGTGGGACCCTAGGGCCTAAAATAGCCAATCAAATTATGATGAAGTCTAGGTAGGGGGTGGGTAGCCAGTAAAAGCACCTGAAAAGGAAGGACCCTAGGGTCCTCCATCTTTCCTGAGCCCCCTACACTGATTTATCAGGGTAGTTGTCTCTCCTTATTCTTCTGCATCTCCAGTGAAGTGCCAGATGAAATGCCTTCCTATCCTTAAACTTTACACCTGTCATTTTGTTATTGCTACGCGGTTCACAAATCCTAGAGAGTGCCTCCGCAGAGGAGAAGCAGTGCTCCTTCCCCGCAGCTGGCATGCTCCCCCCAGGGTGGGACGCTGGGGCTGGAGCAGCCTTGAAAAGGTAACTCAAACTCATGACTATCTTGGGCATTACAGGTACCCACTAGAGCACACTGGGTAAAGGGACTGAGAGAAACTTTGAAAACATGCGCAGACAGCATCCTTCTCTGGCTGTACATAATAAACTAATTTTTGTGTATGAATTCATGATATATAAATGTGTTTATCACCCCATGTAAAAAGAGCATGCAGTACATTCTGCAACTCCAGGTACCTTATTTATTAACTCAGAGGCTATTAATAGGACGGAGAGGCTCTCGATCAGTGCGTTCTGCACAGTGAGAAAGATGTTTTCAGATGAACTTTCCAGGAAACTTGCTCACTTTTTATTAAAACCTGAGCTCAGAAAAGAAATAATTCCCAGGCAAGAGGGAGTTGCAGAACAATCCATTTACCATTCGCTTCTCTGGGAAATACTTGCACGCTGTCTAAATGTCAGCACTGCTTTAGGTTCTGGGGAGTAGTAAAAGACAAGGCTGTCAGAGCCTGTTCTAACAGAGCTTATATGGAGAGGGGAGGGCTAAAGGCCCGCGCTGTAATACACCCAGCATCCATAAATTCATCTGACGTGACCGAATGAATTGCTGCTTTGGATTGAGTGGTGAAGGAAAACCATTCTGATTTAAGGCGAGCCATGAACGACCGACTCAGTCATGTAGAGAAGGGAAAGACACACACTGCCACTGAGAGCAGTTATGTAATGCCAAGGCCTACCGGAAAAGTGAACCCCTGCATACGAAGGCCTGGAGCGAAACTGCATGTCTATCTTCAGCAAGCAGAGAGTAAAGGGACAGATGCACAGAGGTCTGTAAGAAAGGGTTTTGTAAGCTGGAATGCTGTACTTTCTGAAGAAGAGCTGCAGGAATTCGTCCAGTAACACATTAGAGATGGCAGGTTAAGCTGTACAATAAGAGTTGATAAAGAATTTGTGTTTAAAAATGTGCTCTGAGCAAGTATAAAGAAACTAAGAATGCTCTCAAATTAATATAAGTGACCTGATTCAAGGAAGTATTCAGTTCAAGGTACACAGGCCTGGAGACCGGGAAAATGTGAAGCAAAACTTGATCTGTAGAAACAGAACCAGGAGTCCTGGTCAGGAAAAGTCTTTCCCAGTACCTACAGCCCACCACTGATCTCGCAGGCAGCTTACCCGAGAGCTGTACCGACACAGCCACTTACAAAGGAGGTCTGTCCCACCCTGGAGGCCTGGGATCATATTGATTAAGGCTTTCCATGCACTTCCATCACGTTTATCATCTTCAGCATGGGGATGCTCGGTGTTTGTTACACAGGTTTTATGTGTTTTGCATTTTATGTATCATATGTTTTACAAGCTCATTCCATTTTTCAAATTTGGCCAACTTCAACTAAATCTCACATTATCATTACAGAAGTTAAAATAGTTCCATTAGGAACTTGATTTGGTTCCTGATTTGGTTGGACCTACCCCAAAAATAATCACTTCATAGAACAAAACGAACAAATCCCCAAACAGCAAAGTGTCCAAGATAATTGTCTTGACTTAGAGATTTTTACCTGTTTGTTTACTTACACATATTTCGCGTTGCCATGAATCAAACCTTATTTTGAAAATGGGGCCTTGGGTACAGACGTTCTTCTTTTCAAAGATGAAAGTACCAACAGAAAACCCTCTGTGTGTCTCATTTTAAAACCCTACAAGAATCTGCTTGACCGTGGAATATGCTGGCTGGTGCCCGGTCATTCTCTGGGTTTGGGGGCTGTGACAGGGGTGCAGGAGCGGGGTAGACAGGTGGCTGGGGTTTGGGTTGCCGCCACTCCCAGTAGAGGGGAGCCAGCAGTCACTACAAAGAACAGCCGGCACAGTCCCCAGGGAGGGGGAAGATGGATTTTTCAGATATTCAGCTGGAGCTAGGACCTCTACTTTAAGAAATAGCTTTCTGGCAGCAGAGAGATTAAATTAACATCAGTGTTATTTTTAAAAAACTTTGTAACTACAACTACCCTTGATCATTTTTGTTCTCTCTCACATAGAAAAATAGACAGTACACTGTGTGTTATTGGATATTTCAAAAAGAACAGGTTCTCAAAATAGACAGGCTGTGTAGGCTTTGTTTTGGTTATTCTTTCTCTCCTTGCCCAAACTCTGACGTTCACACCGTGCGCACAGTCCCCTCGGGGTCCCGAGCAGTGAAGAGGGATTGGTGTGGCCTCGACTGCTGCTGCCAACAGGCAGAGGTATGTCTATCCATCTGGCAGACGATGCTGCCAAGGCAGAGCCTCTCTGAGGCTTACAAGTGTCCTGTTGCTAATCTGTTATATGGTGGGAGAGTCCTTGAGAAACTTCAAAGAAATTAAACTGAATATGGCTGTATTTATATCATTCCAAGTTACACTAACAAAATAACAGCAAGGACAGAGGAAGATGGGAAAAGCTCCAACTTTTATGCTAAATATGGGACTACATTTTGGAAAAGGCCTTGCTGGTAGAGTGACGATACTGAGATGGACAGGAAAACGCGCCTTAATGTTTCTATGAAGTTTCAACTTCAGCGTGACTCTTTATTTTTCACCTACTCAGCTGTGGAGCTGACATATCTGCTTACGCTTACCCAGAAAAGCAAGCATGTCGGAAAAGCTCCTGAAAAATACAACCAGATCAATAGGGTGTGTTTTGACTAACAAATTACTGCAGGTGTATTCAGCCTGGAACTGGCGGGGACAGGAAACCCTCCTTTCTGAAGGAGCTAGGTTGTAATCGCTAGCAGGAAACGAAGCATTTAAAACCATAGGCTTGAATTTTGGCACCATAATGTTCAGTGACGTAAATCAGACAAACAAGTTAAAATATCACATGATTTCTCTTATGTGAGGAACCCAAGGTATAAGTGAATTAAAGAATAAGATGAAAGATAGGCAATAGGAAACAGGAAGATACACCTTCCGTAGAAAAGAAGGGACCAAGAGATGGAGGGAGGAGGAGGGAGAGGAGGAGGGGAAAACGAAGAGGAGTCAGGTGTGTTATGTACATGTGCCGGCTCCCTGTGATGGGTGTGAGCATGTACTGCAAACACCAAGAAAAGTAAAAGCATAAGCTTTGAATTCAGGCACGTTTGGGATCCACCTCTGATCATGCCTCCTAAGGCCCTGTGTCTTGGGTAGGTTACTATCCTGTATTTCTTTTCTAAATAGTGAAAATGACAACTTGGACAGGGCTTTTAGGAGGGTTAAATGAGATAAAGCATACATGTATTGTACATGATATAAGCTAAAATAAAGTGCCTGTTACCATGACATACCGAAACCTTTAGCTGGTGACTGATCTTCTGATTCTACCGAAAGTCCATATCCTCTGTCTATTTCAGTCTGAGTAAACTGGTATGGTGATTACCCTAGTCATCTGTCTCTTGGAAAAAAGACCCTTCAGGAAAATCTTTTTCATTCTAATAGGAGTTCCTTGTGTTTTTATTCTCTGTGATACTTCACTGCCATGTTCACTAATGCGGAAGACCCCACACACCACCTGTACAGTGCCTAGCACATACATGCCAGATACTGCTTTCTTCACTTTTGTGTTTTTTATTAATTTAATCCTCATACAAATTATCTGAGGCGGGGAGACATCTCTGTTTACAGATAAAGAAACTGAGGCATGGAACCATTAAGTAAAATCCAAAATTACTCATCTCAGAAGTGGAAAAGCTGGGCCTCAAATCTTCAAATTCTGATTCAAGCCCATAATGCTAACTACTAACCTTACACTGCCTGTGAATAGCATATAGGTTCTGAGTGGTTTTAATTAACACTAATATTAAAGGCCATTAATATCTGGAATCAAGATTATTATAAACTCACTTACTTAAAACTTGACTTTAGCTAGGTGTGATGGTGCATGCATGTAATCTCACCACTCAGGAGACTGAGGCAGGAGGGTCACCATGAGTTCAAGGCCAGCCTGGGCTATATAAGCAAGTTTAGGCCAGCCTACACTATATAGCAAGGCTCTGTCTCAAAAGAAAAGCAAAACAAAATTAAAATACTCCAAAACACACCCTCAAAACAAAAGCAAAAGTTTTTTTTCCACTAAAAAACTCCTTGGCTTCACTTTGTACCCCTGAGTTTGCTGAGATGTAACCTGTGATAAGTACCTAAAACAGGCTGTTAAGGACTTCCAGCCAGCAGTGCAATAGGTGGATAGTGATGTTGCCAAATGTGGCCCATGGCCAAATTTTCTTCTGCGTGTCTTTTGGGTCCTTGCACTTTCCTTTCTCATACTCATTGCATGGATGCTTTTCTTTAGAATGAGCTGGTTTCTTTGAAAGAGGGAAAAAAGAGGAGACTTGATAGAAGAAAATACTGAATATATTAAAATGAAGCAACTATTTTGACTATCTGAGTTTGGGTAATTAAGTAAAAATTGATAGATTGACCTAGATATTAACCATTATCTATTGAATTAAATAATTCCTTTAAAATTCCAATGTATTGTTCTCCTTCCTCATACTCTGAGAAGTCCTCACCCTAAATATATCTGCACATGTGCACATGCACACACACACACACACACACACACACACACACACAGCTTTTCCAGGCTCTTGCCCACAGGCAGGTACTTCTGCTGCAAGCCTTGATTGATAGTCACATAATTTTACAATAGCCTGAGGCTCTTGATGTGGATAGTGGTGCAGATGGGTTGAGGTATATGCTTTAAGTTCCCTCCATCATTTTCAATTCCAATTTACCAATTTTCCTGGAAATGTTAGAGAAAATAGAAATCTGTTCCCCCTTTTGTGGTTTATTTATAATTCATAAATTGTTTATTCCAAGATTTATCTCTTTAGCTTAAGTCACAAATTGGAACTCAACAGAAGGCACCTTATCTTTATTTCACATTATTTTATGTATTCTGATGGCAGTTAACATGAGATTTCTGAAAGGTAAGGTGCTATTTTGGGCACTTCCTGAAATGCAATGGTGGCACTTTCATATTATTCTAGGGCCATCTCATACAGCACCTTCTGTTAGCTCCTAGAACATAAACCAGAATGTGCCTCTCAGAATTAGGAGGAATGTTTTGTAATCAGCTCCTAAAAACATTTCAGGAGTTTTGAGCAAGTTATGCTCGAATGTGGTGCCATTGTTTGGATGGTAGATTTCAGAAGGGGAGGTCCCTGATTTTAAGATGTTGTGTCCAGAGAGAAACAAAGTAGAGGCCATTACAGGCTTACGATGAAATTGCAAAGTGGTACTGACAGGCAGAGAAAGCAGAGGTCATCTATTATGGGTTGGGAGGACAGGAAAAGGGCTGGTGGAGACGTTTTAGAAGTGTGGGCCTTGGATCACAATCTGGGGCACAAATCGGACATAAACAGATGGAGATTGGGTGGACACAGGAAGCTCAGAGGACAAGAAAAGCAAAAGCAAACCAGACAATAAACAAAGGAAAAAGTGGTGCAACTTTTGTGGGAATTGAGAGTCACCTCCCACATGTGTCACAGCAGTGGGAATCTGAGTGCTGTTCTTCTAGGGACAGAGGGCAACATTTAGTCGTGACGGTGCAAGATCTTGGCATGGCTTCAGTATGGACTGTTCTGTGGGTGAAGGGAGTACCGGCTTGATTGAGGATGGATGTGAGGGCATCGGATACACTACAGGACATAGGGTTTGCTCAGTAGATGGCTGTAAATATTATTATCCTTATTTTTGGAGGGTTTTGGTAAATGCAAATGATGAAAAGATGTTTAGATGGAGTTCTTGTCTATTTCCCTTCCACCTGCAGCTTCTCTTGAGAAGCAATAGATTGAAAAAGTGATCAGAGAGGACATCAAATCTAGCATTTAAGAGGTGAAAATCCTACTGTCCACTCCTTCCAAAAAATTTGTGTCAGCATTGTGAACACTACATCAAACCAACGACTGCCTATCATGGGAGGAAGTGACAGTAAGCATCAACATTACCATGACTGACACTTTCTGGCATGTGCCAAGCACCAAGTTTCCTCCCACACACTATTTCATTCCCCACCCCACCAGAACCCTAGAAAGCCACCATCCTGGAGGGTGGAGTTGTCAGGGATTTGATGGTGGGGGTAGAACTCGATATGACCTTGGAGAAAACAAAGACAGCCAAGGTGGCACACAAAGACTGAGCTCTCACAGAAAGAACGCCAGCAAAGGCAGTGTTATGGCCTGTATCTAAATGTCCCCCCTGAAGCCTCATGTGGTCATAGGTGGGAGTTTTTGGAGGTGGCTGGATCTAGGGTGTGTGATGCTGGGATTAAAGGAGGCCCACCCCGAGTGTGGGTGGCACTTCCCAAAAAGCAGGGAGACTGGAGGAATGAAAAGGGAGAGGCAGGTGGCCGCTGGTGCTGTCGCTGATTGCTGCTTACTGCCTTCTTTTTGCCCTGTTTGCCAGGGACTATTTTTCCCCTTGACACTCCTCTGCCGGGCCACCCTGCCTTGGAGCCAGCCAACTATGGACCGAAACCACTATAGACTGAGCTAAATAACCCTTTCTTTTAACTTTATATGTCTGGTATTTTGTCTCAGTCATGAGAAAAATAACTAAGGTAGGTAGGCATAGGAATACATTGTATGAAAGGTAAAGGAACCAAAACAGAGAGAGGTTGTAACTTAGCTAAAGTCACACAGCTGATAAATGGTGGAGTAAAGATTTAAATCCATCAGATCTAACTCTGAAGTTTATACCTTTAATCCTAGAATTTGAATCTAGGTTGCAGGAGTCAGGGACCCATGTGGCTCATGCCTACTTCCATCAGCATTCTGGTCTTCTGAATTTGACCAATATCACATATCAACCACTTCTTACAACATTTCAGGGCTTCTCTAGCTGACTTCTATACTTTTCCAAACTCCTCCCACAACCAAGTTCTAAAGCTTCTAACATATGCTCAGTTATAGTTTTAGCAATGATCTCAGTCCCAGTAGTAAAATCTGTATTAGTAACTTTCTTGTCCCCAGGTTCTCCATTCTCTGTTTCCTGGTAGCCATGACATGGGCTTCTTCTTCTAGAACCTTCCACAGTGGTACTTCTGTCTTGGGTCCAACCAACCACGTACTGAAAGCATAAGTTAAAATAAACCCTTATCCTTTATGCTGTATTGTTGGGTGTTTTGTCCCAGTGATGAGGAAGTTGCTACTTCCACCCTCCCCAGGAGTTTTCCCCCAGTGACTGCTCTTTGTAGGTTCAGGCTTTCCCACGGCGGCAAGGGCTCTTCTGTTTGCCCCCTTCTTCGTCCCCACCTTCCTCTTCCTCCTCTTCCTCCTCCTTCTTGTAACTTCTGTCTCTACCGACTGAAAACTAACGTGAACGTTTAAATTTTAAAAATGAAAGGCACATTTCCATTCATTCCTTTCAGAATACTCCCCTTCCATTTAAACAGATGTCTTGGTTACTTTTCTTTCATTACTGTGACAAAATACCCAACGCCAAAAGTGAAAGAAGGAAAGGCTTATTTAGCTTACAGTCTGTGGAGGTTTCAGTCCATACTTGGCTGGCTCAGAGGCAGAGCGGCACATGGCAGAGGGCAAACTGTTCATCACAGCAGAGCATAACAAACCAACCAGTAAAAGGAATGAATGGCTGCAAGCAGCCTCTTTTTCTCCCTTGCCTTGTAAACAGCCTACCCCCACCCAGGGGGCATGTAGCTCTCACACAGTCTCCAGGCCCTCCTCTTCCACAGGTTCAGGACGTATACAAAGTAAGCACCTTGGCTTCCTGCTGAGTCACTCAGCCAAACCTCTAGACTCCCCAAGTTGACACAATGTATCAACCATAACAACAGACTTATCTCATTATGCCTGCTGCTCTCTAACCCTTTCTGAAAGGTCTCTGTCATGAGTGTCGTTAGTTGCACTGTCATGACTGCCATGATGTCCTGCATTGACTCAAAACATTTACCTTTCATAGTCATTTTGACATTGGGGAAGAGCCAGAACTCATGTACTGTCATGTGTGTAGGGTGGATGAGGACACACAGTAACGTTTTCAAGGGTCTGTCTTTCTGTTGGATGGCACCTGGCAGCAGGATTCCTTGTAAATTTTTTTCATGTCTCAGAAAAACACAAAATAACACTTCTGGAACTGTTTCAGAACCTTGCAAGAATAGTAGGATAAGCATTTTCAAAGTGAAGGCAATATTTTGAGAGGAATTAATGGTAATGTATCTCCTTTACAGTAATATATTTTAATTTAAACATTATATATGATTACTCTGGTATTTGATGAAAATTTATCATGACTTCTTCCTTTATTCATTTAAACAAGGATTCCTTTAGTTCTTTAAAAATATTAATAATAGCTGCTTTGAATGTCTGACATGTGAGACTTTCAAAGACTGTGTTTGCTTCCATTTGTGTGTGTGTGTGTGTGTGTATGTGTATGTTTATGTGTGTGCATGCACCATACTTTCTTGTTTCTTTGCAGGTATCCATTGTGCTTGAATATTGGGGATTTTAAATAATAGAGCAATTTTTCTTCTTTTAAAAAATCAGTCCTCTGGGAAAAGCTTTGAAGATCTCTATTATGGGTGTGTGTCTCTCTGACGAAAACCAGTATATTACTGGTCTACAGCTGGGAGCAGGGACAGTGACCACTTATTCTGGGATGTCAGCAGGGTTCTGGACTGCAGCAGCAGCCACTGGACTCAGTTTGTTTCTCCTGGTGTGGAACTTTTGCATTATGAAAGAGCTGAGTGAGGGTCATGTCTGCTCAGATTGAAGGCCTGGGAGCTTACTGGGGCTTCTATAGGTATGAGTAGTATAAATGAACAAAGCTCTAGATGCCCAACTGGTCCTGCTTAGAACAGGATCTCCACATACTGAGGGTGGGCAGTGGACAAGGCTGGCAGCCCGGCTGTCCCAGTGAGATACTGCAAACCTCAGCTGGGAGCTGCAAGGAAAGAAAGCCGAGTGTTCTTGGCTGCATCTCCCTGCAGCAGAACTTCCATCAGGTGGAGCTGGAACTCAGGAAGGTGAGAGAGATCTGTGGCTCCAGTGCTTTAGACTCTTCTACTGACATTTGGCGGGCTTTAAATACTTTAATTTATTTTTACCAGCTATAATTGTTTTGCTGGGAGGGAATTCTCAGAGCCCTTTGTACTACCATTCCAGAGGTCCTATACCTATGGATTTAATCTCTGTAATTTCTAATCCTACTATTCTATTAATCATTAGAATTATCTAAGAGTAGGTTAGTAACTATCATAGCTATAATTTGAATCAGACTCTTAAAAAGTACCTTGCTTATGGTATGTACTTAATAAAATATATTGGCTAACTTAATGAACCCAAAATATCAAGCAATATAATTTAGGAATGGATACATTTCCAAACCATGGGTAGTAACAAAAAAGCCTATTGTGGTTGTGTCAGAAGAGACATAGTTTTTTTTTTCTTTTTTTTTTTTTTTGGCTATTGTGGAGGAAACCTCCATATTTATTAAAGACTGCAGGATTCTCCATTTCCAAACAGTGTCTATGCTCAAGATATGCTTTACTACTGAGACAGAGAATTTATCAGTTCTGCAGACATATTATTTGCATTAGCTTGCCAGTTGCTGGACAAGATACCTGCCACCCACAGTTTAAAGAAGAAGAGCTTTAATCTGGCCCATGGTTTCAAGGGTTTACTCATGGTTAGCTGGCCCCAAGCAGAAACATAGTGACAGTGTGTGGTAAACCAAACGTGCTTAGTTCCTATGGCTGGGAAGCACAGCAGGGAAACAGTACTGAGAAGGAAGGGGACACAGACCATATACAGCAACCACAGCCATGCCTCCATTACCGAGTAAGACAGGCCAGAACTGGGCTTTACTAACTCTCTTAATCCAGTCAAGTTGGTGTACCATGATTACTGGTCATGTTATTATATTATTATTATATTATTATAGTGGTCCTTAAATTAAGTCATTGTGAAAGACGATTCACTTTGTGACTTAACATACAGAGCAGGAACCTTGGAGAGCAAGTGGCCACTCAGTGTTAACCACTGGGTGAACTCTGGCATCTGGGACATGTTTGGGAAAGCTACTAGTGATTTCACTTACAGAGTGGCCAGCAGTATCGAGGGAAGCAACTGAGGATTACAAGCAGATGGAAGAACATAGGGAGAAAGGGCTCTTTTTTTTTTTTTTTATAATTTTATTTTAAAGACAAAAGAATGGAGACATATGAACCAGAAAAGCCATAAACAATACAGAAAATACAAAGTTATACAGAATATAGTAGGGAATTAGAACTGGATGTTGTATTACATAGTTATCTTCGCATTAGTTAACACAAAAACATTAAAGGAAATACCAAATTGTAGATAAGATAGTAGGGAATTTGCACTGGATGCTGTATAATATAAAGTTATCTTCACTTCTGCTAATACAAAACCGACTGAGGAAATACAGAATTATAGAGAACATAGAAGGGAATTAGCTCTGGATGCTGTCCTGCATAATGTTACCTTCACCTTTGTTACTCAGTTACACAGATGATGGCCCAGAAAGGGCTCTTTTTGACAATATCAAATAAGGTATGCATAATGGCCATGGACTTTGCATTGAAATGACGAAGTATTTAAATAGGAAAATTTGGGCAAGCTAAGCTACAATATACTGCATATTGCTTAGTCTAATTTGGGAAAGAATGTGTCCTAAGATTTCTTTAGGGAGGGAAGGATGATATAAGAAGTGAGGAGAGGGGAGGGGAGGGCAGAGAGGAGGAAGGGATGGGAGAGGGAGAGGGGGAGGGGATAGCTTGTAGCTTCTCAGCTCTAGGGATATTGTAGTATATCTATGTTTTTATTGTGATCTTGCATGTGGAAATAGGAAGACTGACAGTCCTACGATTAATCAGTAAAGTCAATGTGGTAAGTCTAAGTTGCAAAGCTTTGTTTTGTTGAGCTCATGGCCTTAGATGAAATCAAAGGCAGAAAACAAGACATGGTACGTATTCTAGAGCACCACAGGCAATCAGAAAGAATTATGTTAATGCTGTGAATCCATTTTTGTTATCCATTTTTTGATATTGTGAATCCATTTTAGCCATCCATTTTTGTAGTTTATGGAACAGTTTCTTAGAAAGGAGAACTTGATGCCTATTGGTAAATATGATAAAATATAGAAGGCAGTGAAGAATGTTTTCAAGGATGTGAATGGAGAGGTAATTCCAACAGTGATATGAAGAAACTTTGGTGGTGCAGAATAATCCAGTTAGATGGTCTTTTGACTGCACCAGAAGGGAAGGGACCTAGATAGCTGGTGTTTTCAGATTACTTCCTGTGGAGTCTCCCGGGCCAAGATTGCTGCTGCCGTCCCTCCATTCCTTGATGTGTCTCAAGCATAAGGCAGGTCCGGTATGTTTCCCTGACAGTATTCTTTCATGCAAGAAGACTTAAATGGTATGAAGGGGGGAGGAAACAGTTTTTGTGCTTAAAACATATCTCCTTCTATCTATTCTTTTGCAAGAATTCTTTGGCTCATGCCTATTCACAACTAAAGTAAGATTCCAGGGCCCGCGATTACCATTTTGCCTTGTCTGATTGCTCCAGGAGCAGGCAGTCTTTCTTCGGCGGCAGTAATGATCTGTAGTGCTCTAGCAGAACAACGAGGCTAGCCCTGGATATGAGAATGCTGTTCAGCTTGGGTTAGAACCTTGAAAAGCAGCCACAGTTGCTGAAGCTCTCCGTATCTCACACAGCAAGTAACAGAGTCTGCCAGATGGCAGTAGCCTCATTTGGTAGAGGAAACATTTCTAATACTTGCAGGCTGTATTACAAATGCTTCTGTTGAAGTCTCTGGCATAACTTAAAATTGTATTCTCCTGTACTATGTTATTTAGAGTGCCCAAAGATCACTTAAAATGTGCCCCAGACAATTCATGAAAAGTTGGCCAATGCTATGTAGAGATCAAACCATTTGTTGCCTATTTCTAAAAGGTGTAAAAGATTTTCAAATATTTTTCCTCCCCTCAGCATATCTTTGAATGACAAGCACAGATGTTTGCTTCCTCGCTCTCAGCATTCACTGTCCTAAGCAGGAAAGCTTCAGCCATCACATGAATGCTTATAAAATACCCAGCCAACTTTACTGTCCTTTGCTACCTCTAGATCTTCTGAGGGTCATTGAATAATTAGATATTTGGAAAGCACCTTGAAATAAGGGCTATAAATAAGTCCCTTCTCCATTTTTAGAAAGCTCTGTGGAAAGAAGGGTCATTGGAAAAATCCTTGGAGCACCCTGTATAAAGGACTAGTGTTTGTTTCCCTTGGAATAATTCAAGGGGAAGGAAATATGGTGCTATGAAAATAGGTCCCGATAGGGATCTAGTTTGGCTCTTCTTGTTATTTAGCTGCGTAGGGTCAGGGAATTCCTTTCACCTCAGGACCACATTATATGTAGAATAAGAGTATTGAAGTCAGTAATCTCTAAGATGCATTTTTGAATATTCTGTGAACTCTTTGTTCTTTACTTTGTGCTAGCTTCTTGTGCTGCCTTCCTAGTTTTCTTGGATAATATGAATAGTGATTTCTAGTTTGACAGTAGATAAGTGGCTCCTCTCGTGTGTGTGTGTGTGTGTGTGTGTGTGTGTGTGTGTGTGTGTGTTTGGTGCTTGGGATTAAACCCAGAGCCTTGTCTGTGCTAGACAAGTACTTTAACACTGCACCACATCTCTAACTCTGGTTCTGTCATTTCAGAGGCTTAGTAGTGTGAGTACTCAGATACTCACGGTTCCAAACTATCCATGAAGGGAGAAATTTAGTCTGGTGTACCAAAGCAGGGGAGTTATAGAAGAATTGGTGTCTCAGGAAGTGGCTGGCACCATCAGCATACAAAATTTAAGATGCTAGTTCACGATCTGGAATTCTTGGATACACGATTATCCTTTCCCACAGAACCTGCCGGTGGTGGGCGGCCAGAAGAGGGAAATGTCTACGGCCATGGGAAGCGTGTCGGCAAGAGGCTGTGAAGGTGCAGCGATCTGAGCTCCTGACTCCAGTTGGCCACTTACTGGCCTTGAGTCCTGAAAAAAATTCTTAATATTTTTGAGAAGCAATTGTTTTATTTATAAAATGAGGATATATTAGGAATTACTTCATATGTTAGTTGAAGAAATTACATATATTAAATAGAAGCTGACAAAGATAAAGTACATATTACATATTAGCCACTATTACAAGGATTTTTGGGTGATGAAGTCTAAACTTGTATTTAGTAAATATATACATATTTAGCATTCTATAGATGTAAAGAAGTGGACACCATGATTATATTCCTCAAACTTTAAAAATCCTGTTTCTAGAGAAGATTTTATCTATTATGGTGCTTAGTGCATGGATATACAGATAGGAGATTTTGTTTTCTTAGAGGGCTCTTTGAAAACACTCTCACTGCAGTAGTACAAGCATTTTATCAACAGAACAAAATACAATAAAATAAAACTTCCCAAATATCTGATTTTGACTGAAAGTCTATGAATAATTTTGAAAAAGATGTGTAAAATTTATATTATAAAAGGTTCATATAGATATTATTCATATATATATATCAGTTATATTACAGGGTTACCAAGCCATGATGAATACACTCTCAATTAAAATATATATGGATGTATGTTGCTAGTTATATAATAGTAATAACCCTTAAAGTTTAAGCCTTAAAAATTGAGCTGAGTTCTAAAAATATTGCTTAATTGGATTATTTTGGAGTCCTAGGTCCGTGATTCACATATAATTTTGGCATTAGGGTTTTCAGAGTGTGTGACTATCAGGCACCTGGCAGAGATGGATCAAGTCCAAATCTAACTAGATGCTCAGCGGCAGATGGCTCTGAATGTAGTTACTCTAAACTTGGAATGTGTAAAAAGTTACATTCTCAGAGGCTGGAAGCTAATCCATTACAGACATATGTGCACTGAGCTTGGGAAATTTGTGTCCACCAAGAACAGTATTGTGTACATAACACGGAACAAGGATCCATGAACTAGCATGACCTCAGACTCCTGAAATCTATCTCTCCTAGCCCTCTGGATGATCTCCTAAGATGACAGAACATTACTCTTGGGCGCCCCAAGGACGCAGTTTATTCTATTCCCATTCGTTTACTTGCCAAGTTCCTTATATTCAGCTTTACTCTCACTGTCCTTCCAAACCCAGGAGGCCAGACTTCCTGTGTATTCTGGGGTAGAGAAGCTCCTGCTCTAAGAGTTTCAGTGGAAAGAAACTCATTGTTATTGTCGTCACAGTGCTCAGTGGTCGTCAAAGGTTCCCAGATACGCCTGGTCACAGGGCACACTCTCTTTCTCCCCTCTGACATTCAGCTCAGCGAGCCTCCTTGAGTCAGAGAGGCTTATATCAGGGGTTTCCTCAAAAGCACAAAGATCCTGGTAGAAAGGGCACTCTGAGGCTGGCAAAGGATCCTTTAGCCTAGATGATCAGGCAAAGAAATCATAAAGCTTTTTATTGCAGAACAGAAATAGCGCAGATACTGGTGGTATCACTGTTTACCCATAGTGTTTATACTCCAGTGGACAGTTCACGTCTCAGAGATTTTTCTCCTGTGCTTTTGTGCACTGACTGTCTCCATCTCACATTTATAGTAAACTTGCTTAACTCCCCTCTTTGCTTACATTTCCATCAGAAGTAAGCGAGCTAGATATAATAGATGAAAACACTGACTCATGCAGGAATTACTATAAAGAAGAGGTTAATAGTATTTCATGAGGAACAGAGATCCGGAGAAGCCAACTGAATCGCCCAAGGCATGTGGTCAAACAGATTCTCTTGGTGTTCTTGGCCATAAAAAGCAGTCTGTATGTTGATGAAGGTGATTCCTCCCTGCTGTGCTATTGTTCTGGGTTCCAAGATCTGATCTGAATTGGAGGTTTGTTTACAGGTGGTGAATGAGGACCGTTATAGTGGAAGGGGATTGACCAACGGCAGCAGGCATAATGTCTGCTCAGGACTCAGACTCATGCTCAAAGTGTTTTCTTAGCAAAGTTAAAGAATTTAGATTCTTGCTTTGCTTCTCTTTGCTTGTTCAGATGATATAAAGATACTTTATAGGAGGGAAACAGTAGAAAGGAAGCCAACAAACTGGGAATTCGTCACACTTCCTATATGAGGAATTTACTAACCATGAGAAGATCCCCCCATTTCCCCTAGAAGTTCGAAAATCAGTTACAATAACCATTGACAACCCTTAGAAATGTCTACAGTGAGCCAGCAGAACTTGCTTACATGAGGCAAATTTTGAAAGCAAAATGATGTTAGGAATTGAAAATGCTAAAATCATTGTATTTAGCAGAAATTTGATCTATTTGATCTATTGCTGTTTCGCACTGAAAACCAGATTTTTTTTGCCCTTGAGACCAGATTCTTGATGTCTTACTTACTGTGAAGTATTAGATGGCCTATGGTGCACCTTGAATAGTTGTTCCTACAAGAAAAAAAAAAAAAAACTAACTGTAAGGGGATGGGGTCACAGTGGCATTGCTGGGAGCTTAATGTTTTGCCAAGTACTTGGAAGAACCAGGATGCCTTGTGGAAGTCAGACTGCTTGACTCAGAATTGCCTTTGAGTTATGGCCAAGCAATAGTAATCAAATCTAAATTTAGTAAGTAAATTTAGAACTATGTATAAAGGATGTATTCCTGTTTTCTATGATAATATTTTTACTGTTTTATCTTGACTAAGGTTGATATATGTTCAAGCACATTTACAGGAACTCTAAGAGAAGAAAAGCCGCCACTTCCTTTAAAAAATTCATTAAGAAATACAGCAAAGATAATCCAGAAGCAGTCTGATTGCTTCATATTTCATCTTTAAATCACTGCTCTGTGGGTCTTGAATGCTTCTTTGCAGTACCCCTGGTACCACCAGGAGTCATTTATAACAAAGTACCCGAGAGAAAGTATCTATCTTGAGTTAATCCAAGCCCCGCAGGAGGACACACACTGCAGAAGTAGTATCGGTTTCCTAGTTAAGCAGCAGCTGTGGTCTCTCTTGCCACCTGAGCAACTGTGTTGACAGATCTTTGTAGTGTGAATCACATCTTAAAGGCATAATGAGAAAAAGCAACACTACAGCTCTCATCCAGGATGTGTGTTTGTGTGCGCATGCATGTGTGTGTGTGCGTGCGTTTGTGTGCACGTGTGCATGTATGTGTATGTATGTGTGCGCACGCATTTGTGTGTGTGCTTGTGTGCGTGCATGCACATGTGTCTTTAGTTGTTTGAAAATAGGGACTTGAAAGTGGATGATGGCCCTTAACCTATTCTGCATGTGCATCTAGCTATGCTTAGTGTACAAGATACTATTATTTACTGGTGTTAAACTGAGCTCTGAAATGAAGCAAGGCAAAGTTAGAAATGCAAAGAATTAAAGTACTATCACTTAGATTCCATTGCTCATTAGGATACTTGGGGGTTCTGAATTCCTTTTTTTTAAGACTAGTTCCTGATAACATAGCAAAGATTTTTAAAGAAAGAGGTATTTGACCCACAGAATATTATGCTTTCAGTTATTTGCTTTAGAAAAAAGTGCCCAAACACCACCAAAAAATGGAAAATAAAAGCAAACAAAATTTAGGAGGTTAACAGTCAGGGCCAAGAGGATCTCAGAAGCTCAGAGATTTAAGGCCAGCCTGGACAATATGCTAAGATCCTGTCTCAAAACAGGAAAAATAACCCCAGGAATTTTGCAATTGGAACATCTTTTGTAAAGCATAAAAGACAAGGCTGTTATAAATTTAAGATGCAAGTGTAGATGTTTGAAGTGGAGAAGTAAAGCTGAATGTGCACACATTTGGGCTCACTTAGGGTGATTTCAAAGGACCATTTTATGACCTGATGGTAACTACACTTAAAATTTGTAAGAAAGGGAACCTGGAGTTACTTGAAGGTGAAAGGATGCACCTTGAGGCCATATTGTTAAGTGAAATAGGTCAGACACATGAGTATTACATGGCTCCGAGTCATCTGGTTTCATTTATATGAAAAATCCAAATCGTAAATAAAGAGCAAAGACAGACAGACACCGGGAAGCAGGAGCTACGGCTTTGTCCTGTGCGAAGTGGGTCAAGCGATGGTGGAGGGGAGGGGAAAGGGGATGAGAAAGGACTTCAGACAGCAGCTACCTGACTTATCACACACGGAGCCCAGATCACTTACGCAGATAATTGATTTCATGACCGCAGCAGCCATTAAGGTATTTTGTTACTCTCATTTTATAGATGAGAGACTCAGACAGGAGAGGACTGGCCACTTGTCCAAGTTCTGTGGGAATCACTCCCTCACATCTGAGTCCAAAGCCCACACTTTCTGTGGCAGAGACAGTGCTCTGTGCTCACGTTTGTGCCCCTCGGCGTTAAGAAGACCGCATCTGCGTCTTTCCTACTCTAAGACAGAATTCTGGACAGTGAAATAGAGGCAGAACTCACTTGCGTGACACAGGAGCAGAAGCAACTAAGAGTTGGCATCTCTTACCTGCTTCTCTCTTCTACTTCCATTTTCACAGGTCACTGTCTCAAGAGAGGAGAGCTTTGGGTCAGAGTTTAGGAGACTCACCAAGGAGGTGCTTCGGCCACATTTGTCTGCATACAGTAAGTAAACTTGTCCTCTGCTGAGCCACTCGCATCGTGGTGTGCACTTGCTCCCACAGGGTAGCTGTCCTGCCCTGACATATTTCAGCTCTGTACTTACCTTCTTTCAATGTTAGCTGTGAATTCAGTATATCTCACGTTTTATTCTTGTACAGAAGGAGTTGGTACATAACACAATGGTCAAATTGAGTCTAAAAATATCTGTAGAGTCATCCAGAATAAGAGAATAATTTTAAAAACTTGAAGAATGACGTTTGTGCCTCAGAGATGTAGTTAGCTCTCAGCGATTTAGGGGCACACTTATCCAGTTTATGAAGAGCCACAGTTAGGTGTCTCTTCCGTTTCTGTATGGCTTGTGGTGTCTCATCAGCTTTGCTCTGATCAGCATGTCTGTGGTAGGAGGGAAAACTGGATTGATCTAGATCTTTTCTCCTTCAAGTAACTTTTTAAAAAGCTGAAGTAATATACACCTTTAGCTACTTGACTGTCTAACATTTTTGACAGCAGGAGATAGACTCTGTAAAAGAGGAAAATTTGTGACACATTTCTTTCACCAGAAAGCACATAGAAACATTGACTAGATCTTGTATTCTGAGAGCATGTGCTTAATTTACCTCTATTTGTAAGATGGAATCAGCTTTCTGGGGGAGAAACAGGACTAAACCCTGAATCTCACATCTTCACTTTGGCTAAGTATTCTAAAGTATATAACATAAAACTCCAAAAATTTTCGGACCATGAATCACTCTTTTATTTTCTTGTAATATGACTATCACCTTCTTGATTACAAAATGCTGATTCAGCAAATGCTTGATGCAAGCTGTGAGAACCTATGGCATCCGTGTTATTGTGTTTTTCTTTCAAGACAGAAGAAATTAACAGAGAGTTGGTTTTTCTAAACTGAAACCTCAGTACTCAGGTTTAACCGCAGTGTTGGCACTTTGTGATAACTAAGTGGGTTTTGGGTTGCAGTGGTCAAAGGGGGACTCTTGGGAGGTGACTGGGTCATAGGGTGCTGTGTCTGTCAGCAGATAGTCTAGTGAGGTGTCCACAGCTGAATGCTGTGCTAGGAAATGGGTCCTGGCCTGGAGAGGTGGATCCCTGGGACTGCACCTGGAAGGCATAGCTTTCTCTCTAGCTCATTTCACTCTCTCTGTTTCCTGGCACCGCTGTAAGCAGCTTTCCCTCCACTGTCCTCTTCTCCTGTGGCATTTTGTGTGTGAGTGAGGTAAGCGTGGACTGAAACTTTGACCCTGTGAGCCAAAATAGTTCTCCTTTAAGGAGTGGTGGTCGGGTACTGTGCCTCAGTGACAGGAGCATGGCTGAGACGGGGCTCGGAGCGTGGTGCAGCTGTGCTTGAGTATGAAGACTTACGAATGTGTCTCTTTTCCTCCTTTGCATAGAGGTAAAGACTTTTCTGGTTTTGACAGAAAGTAGTAGTTGTGCCACGCTGACAGTACAGACGAGGCAAGGCAAGGCATTAACTGTTCCATCTGGTGTTTCTTAACTAGGACAAACTATTCTTGGAGCTTTGTGAAGTGCCTGCTTCATCTCACAAGAGTTGGAAATGATTGGGCTCCTCAGTGAACTCCCTAGATAGAAGCTATAACTTTTAAAGCTAAATGGAAAAAGATGGAGGCATAGGACACATAAAGAAAATATGTCTTACAAGTGGTTCTGTTTCTAAGAAAACTCAGAAAATCGCAGTTTTAACCATAGATATAGTCTAATTCTCAATCCAAAAATCTCACTTTTAGTAAAAAGTCATCTATTTGACTCTGTTTGTAATCTATCTGAGACTGTAATTGCAGTTTATTGTTTGCAGTGATAAATTCAGCAGCTTACAGGTGTCAGCACAGGGTTTGGGGAGGTAACAAAATTGAGATCTCGGAGCCAGTGTCTGCATGTGACTTACGATATTTCTGGCAGCTGTTGCTGGAATAGTTTCTTCTGTTCTCTTGTCTCAGCTCTGAAAGACCTAGGGCAGTATAATGGGTCCTGTGCCACTGTGTGTTCTGTGAGGTTGTAAGTTCTTTTCTCATTCATTTGTCTTACAATGCATTTGCTTCTCTCTTCCAATTGCTTGTTTCAAGTTAAACATCGTTAGACCTCATGCTTTTGATGAGAAGGTCCTTGAACACTTTTTTGAGGCTCACCATCTTCTAATATGATTTAGAAGACAACTTCTGCGTGGGGATTGACCTGCTGAGTTGTAGAGTTCCTGTATCACTTCCTTGGATTCTTGTATCTCTATGTATGTGTGAAAAGAGCTCATTCACCATAGTTCCAAAACTTAAAATACATAGACAGAAAGTTAATCAAAATGTTCATGGTACATATTTAAAAAGAAATAAAAATCTGTCTGAAAGGATTCAAAACTACTAAAGAACAGAGGTATAACATGCTTCTGGTGTAGGTGACCTAAATGTGGTAAATATACCTGCTCTTTGGCGAGTTTATAACCTCAGGGTAATAATTGCAATTATCTAATGTTGCTTTTAATTAACTTGATTTTGAAGTTCTAAAGGAAGAAAAAGTTTATAATAAGTTAAGAAATTATTTTAAAAGTATGAACAAGACTTTCCTTTCATATGATTATTGATACTGATGATAATTTTATGGGCATTTAAGTTATTTTAAAAAGTTAGTGCACAAATTACTTTTTCCTATATCAGAGGGTTAATGTCACATTTCACCAGCACTTTCCTGATTGAATAATTCTACTTAAGTCAAATAGCCCTTAAAGTTTCATCTGTAGGGTTTTTGCAATAACAAGACTCTGATATGTTCACTAAAAGCAATGTTTAAAGGTTTTATCATATTTCATTATTTTACTACAAAAATCTCTAAGGCTGTGAAGTGATATCATTTAGTTTGAATAATTAAACAGTGATATGGATTTATTTTAGGTTTAAGTAGCCTGTAAGTGAACCTGTGATCAAAATGAATATTTTAGTATAACTTAAAAAATGAATCAGTGACAAAGTGGTCACTCATGAACAGTCATGCCTAACTACAAAACTACATGTCAGTGGCATCCTACAAGAGACTAAGCTGAGAAAAAGATGAAAATCTGTTGTCTAATTTATACCTAATGGAATAATGGGAATTGCAATGAATTCACAAAGTGTTTTCATGACCGATAACTTGACAGAGATGTTAGAAGAAAGCATGTGGTTTCAGAACATGATAGATTTATGAAAATGCTTTTTGGTACAGAATCTTAAATTTCATCTGCAGTGAACCATCCGAAAACAAGCTGGTCTGGCATTTGAAATAATATTTTACTAAATTCTATGCCAAAGTTAAATTAAATCAAAGCTGAGACAGCATAGTATTCCTCCATATTAACTGAGTTTCTAATAATCACTAAGAATGTTTCAACTATCTTGTGAGATCTGGCTTTGTGAGCTAAATATAGCCAGGGAGGCTGGAGGTAGAATTGGGAGTTGGGAAAGATTTGTAGGTAAGGTAACTGTGATCACTTTATTGGATTGATTCATGTATCCAGAAATATTCATTGAGCACCTTTTCTGAGGGAAGCATCTTGTTAGCCACAGGGATATAGAGATTCACAAGATAAACACAGTCACATATTCAAGGAGCTTATAGTCTATCTGAGGAGCTATAACATACTCCATTTTGGGGTGAGAATTCCTTGTGCAGTCGAAATACAGTAATTCCTATGAAGAGATGTAACATGTTGTAGTTGCTGGATACATCGTAGTTTTTCTCTTGCCATTGCATCTATGTACGGGAAATAGCATTTTGTGTTCATTTGACAAGGAGATTTGGTATTCATGTAATATGGCTTTCGATCCCCTGCTGAATGTGTCATGAGTGACTTACGAGTGAGGCAGAGAAAAGGTGACAGCACACACGTGTTCTCTAGCCCGTGCGAGGAACAGAAAGAGAAGCACGCATCCAGAGTAGAAAAGCCATCATTTCAGAGGGAGGCATCTAGATAAGCAACAGTGTAATTCTAAAGAAATGGAAGAGAGTGGCTAAAAATCTGTTCCCACTCAATCAACTGACCATAAATGAAGTAGATTCCTTTGCTAAGGGCAGACCCGTGTCTTTGGAAGCTGCTAGTTCTAAAGAGAATGATGGGAGCTAAGGTTTAAGGTTCTTTGAAAGATTCTCTCTCAGAGTCCTGTGTCCTTCTAGGGGAGGCGTCACTTCACAGAGCAGCAGGAAGCGAGAGGTGATGCTTACAGGGTGGCTGATGGTCTCTACGCCACAGGCAATGCCTGGAGAGGCCGTGGCCAGACTAGCTGGCAGATGAGAGAGATTCTAGATTAAAAAGCAATAAAGTCTTTCATGCAGCTGTTTCAATCCCTTCTGCCCTAGATGACTTTTCTGAGAGTTTGTATTTAAAAATAAATGGCCAAATTCTGCTTCTTAACTGTTTAACCTCCCTCCCTTCCTCTGCTCAACATACTTCTTAGGTACCATTTGATATCCCCAGGCCAACGGCTGTGTTGCTTTGACCTGCTCTTGCTGACGTGCTGCACGGTAAAAGGAGGGATCTGCTGAACATTGTTAATGTCTTCATTACTCCTGTCGCTGATTTAATTAATAAGTTTGGGTATCTGGAGTACCTACCGCATGTCAGGTAATCTAGACGCTGAGGATCAGCGAAGAGAACAGACAAAACTTCCTGCCTTTGTTAATATTACTTTGTAAGCTAAGAAGGGGTTTGAGGTAGGTAAAAACACACAAGTATAATAGTAGTTAAATATATGTACTACTTAACAAGATGCATAAAAACAGCTGTGCAAAATGGTTCAAGATAAGGGGATGAGGAGGGCAGAGTGAGGAGAGGAAATTTTGAACGGGATAGTAACATTAAGGTGACATTTAAGCCCGACTGCAAGGAAAGGAGGGAATGCACCACGAGGGTACTAAGAGCAGTCCAAGCAGAGAAAAGCAGTGCAGATGCCCGAGACGAGTTTGTCTGACCTGTGAGAAGATCATCAAGGAGGCGAGTGTGGCTGCCGCAAAACAAGAGTGAGAAAATGAGGAGCAGCGTTTAGGGTTCATTTGTTTAAAAGTGGTGCTGGGAATCAAACCTAGGGCTTTTCACACGCTATGCAAGTGCTCTCCCACTGAGCTGCATCCCCAGACCCGGCTCAAATTTTATAGGCTCTTGTAAGCCATAGTGAGACTTCTGAGTTTCCGTGCTTGCCTTGCCGTATCTGACGGCCTTGGTACTTTGCAACCGTTAACTGATTGCTCTTCTTCCAACAGCTAACGAGGGTCACATCATGGTACTTGGCTAAGAGGATGGAAAGAATTGTAGGGGAGAGAAGGAGGGCTGGCAGCCTCAAGAGGCTGGGAATTACCTTGATGGGTGCTAAGATTGATTGCTGGTAAGTCACCTATGTTTGCTGTGCCATCTGAAGGTATTGGTGCACCCCTCTTCATGTAGGCGTGAAACTCTGATGAGACCAAGGGTGATAATTACGAAGCTGGAAACCCAGGATCCTGGAGAGACTCCGGCCTCCATTCACTACGCTGACAGTTACCAGCTACCTTTGCACCTCCTAAAGGCGCACCAAGAGCCCTGCCTTGGTCCAAGATCCCCTTTTGCTTGTTTGAACGCATATAGTTTGAATTTTAGCAGACTTTTCATGTATTGCTCTAGGAAGCTATCTTATGATGTATTTTATTATTTAAAAAATCAAAACTGTATTTTAATTCTTAGCTTTTAAAATATGAAGCAGGAAGAATCGGGATAAGGGGAAAGTTCTGAGAAGTCCTGGAAGTGCAGGTGCTGCAGTCTGGATGTTAAACACACCTAAAAGATCCGGGGTGGAAGGTGTGGCCCCAGCATGAGAGTGTTGGGGGCGTGTGGAGCCATTGAGAGACAGGTCCCATGGGACGTCTTCAGGCTACTGGGAGGAAAGGGACAGCAGGATGTTGCCCTCTTCCCCTTCCTTCACTTTCCTGCCCCAGATGAGCAGCTCTGCTCGGACACACACTTTTGGTGTGAGGTCCTGTCTCAGCACAGGCCCAGAGCAACAGGGCCAGTCAGGTAGGTGGGCACTTCTAAAACTGTTCACCTAAGTAAACTTTTTCTCTGCATAAGTTACCCCACACACTTGTTCCAGAGATGGAGAGCTGACCACAGTGATTCCTCCTTCTCTACCAACTTGCTCCATAAGGTTTTCTGGTGATCATAAAACATGTGTCTTATTCTGGGCCTCAGATGAGAAAATGCCATTTCAATAAGGCAGCCCTCTAGGAAGTGCCACACTTCCACTATGAGTTCACAGAACAGAACAAACAGACAAACACTTGAGAGTGTGCTTCATCTTTCCATTTATATTTGCTACTTGGTGGTTCATGGATACTTCCATACTTGACGAAGGGGACTGGCACTTGCAGAACTGACACAAAGTTCAGAAAACCACAAATGTCGTGAGATCGGTACAGGTGAGTCAGTTCTGCTCACGAGGTTCACCTTTGCCCGAGGGGTGAGGCAGCTTAGAAACCAGACAGCGCCGCACACCTTTGGTGACTTGGAGCGTGTGGTTGACAGCAAGGTAGCACCCCAGACCACACGCCGTGAGTCAGTCGCACCTGCCAGGCTGAGGGCGCAGCACTGAGCTGGGAGAATTTGGGGCGTTTGAAGGGGCAGTGAGGCCAAAAGTAAAAGCATTTATAAGCAGATAATTTTAAAAAATATCTTATCAAAAATATGAACTTTCCTAATTACTGTTCTTTCCGTGTCAGACTCCACTTTTACCGCCCTGGTAGAGATTTGGCAGAGCTCAGCTGATCGCGTTTCTGGGATGTGACGACCGTCTTCGCAGTAGTCAGTCCCGGCTGCCTGATGCAGGTCCACGGTGAGCCAGATGAATGACTTCCGGACAGCTGTGGGGGGCCTGAATCTGACTGGAGGTGGTGAGGGACCACACGGCAGGGGCGCGGTGGTGTGGGCTGTGCGCTGGCCCATTCCGGTGTCTAAACTCTGGGAACCCAGCCTTAAGATGACCTTCTTCTCTGGGCAGGAAGAACCTGCCCAAATTTGCCCAATTACATTTGGCTTGTTTCTCGGCAAACAACACGAGTGAGGACATGGTCTAGCGTCCGGGTCTATCTTGGCCCGTGCCTTCTCCTGTGAGGACCCCAGCGTTTCTCCCCAGAATTGGGCCCGAGTGTGACAGGCTGATTTTCCTCAGAAGTCGCCGAGGCCACCGTGCAGAGCACCAGAGAAATGAATCAGTATTCAGAGCGGCAGCGGTTCCATCCTTCGCTGTGTCTCATAAGGACATTTAAAGTGTGCTCAGTCTACGAAGCCAAAGTACGACTCCACAGTTCTAATTAGGATACGACTCTCAGTCCACCACCTCCGTTCACCTGATGTAAGCTTCACTCCTTATCTAGTTTATTCCATTTTTAGTAAAACATTTAAAATCGTTTTAGTGTGACAGAAAGTGAAATGTACACATATATTCCACCTCCCTTTTGTAGAGATAGCTGCTACCAACAAGTTCCTGTTTATCCTTCTAGCAAAAAAGAGAAAAACTGTATAAGCAAATATACTTTATCCTGAGCCTGGCATGGTGATACATATCTCTAATCCTAGCACTTAGGAGGCTGAGACAGGAGGATCTCCATGAGTTCAAAGACAGTCTGGGGTACGTAAAAGTTCAAGCCCAGCTTGAACTACATAGCGAGACCCTGTCTTAAAAAATAAATAGTAAATATATTGCTCTAGTAAATATTTTATTTACTATATAATGTCCTTTGGAAGTTTCCTTGAAAAGATGAGAAAACGCCCTTACAAGAATGTGAATACAAATCTAGATAGAAATGCTAAATATTTGTTGGTGTACATTTAAGTTGTTGAGTTTCACTGAGGCATAGTTGACACATGGAAAAGTTTTCACACTTAATATATACATATTGATGAGTCTTCATAAATGCATATGCCTGCGATAACACTGTCTCAACAAAGTCCTGAACAGATCAGTCAACTCCCCAAATTTCCTTGTATTCTTTTGAGAGCTTGAGTGGGGTGTGTGTGTGTGTGTGTGTGTGTGTGTGTGAGACACTTAACCTGAGATCTACTCTCTTACCACATTTTAAATTGCACCAAACTATAGAATAAGCTACCGGCACTGTGCTGTACAGCAGGTCTCAATAATGTACTCCTCTTGTCCAAGAGAACTTAGTATAGATTGTGTAACAACTCATTTCCTGTGTTTAAATATTTTGGTATATATCAGCAAATTTCCTGGCACTGAGTTTACCCCAGTTCCTATCCTTGATCAAAATGCCAGAATGGCTGTTTCGCCATAGACCTTGGACAGGGTATTAGATAGCAAATTACACCTGGGTTTGGATTAGTGCTGTGCGTCCTTTGTCATGAGTCAGGCTGAATATCTCTGACTTGCTTATCAGCCAGGCACAGTTCCTATTGTGCTTGTTTGTTTGGATTGCCATGCTGCTTTCCAGGGCTTGGAGAACAAGAGCAGAGTACAGACTTTGTGGCCACAACTGTCACTGGTGTTGCCAATGGTGTTTAGCATTCACGTGTAAATATAGTACAATAATTCCTTGCTTCACGAATGCTTCTGTTCAGTGACAATTCAGTCAGCAAACAAAAGCATTCAGTAAAATTTTGCTTCTGTTTGTAAACTCCCACTGGGTGACAAACTTGACCACTGCCATCATCCCCTCACAAACACAAACATAATCATCTTCCCCAGAACTGTGGAATGAATTAAGTTCATGAACGAAGCCACTGCTGTATTATTTCGTTAGAAACCTGTGTTGAAAGCTGATGATGCTTTCATTATTACAGTCGGAGAGAAACATTATATATCCCATCCTACGTGTACTTGATTCGTACTGCAACAGAGCACAAGCTTGCTCTGTAAAATAATCGTGTTTCCCTTTGAAACTGATTTTGCTCCTTTACTTTTTAAGTCAAAACATTCCTCATACTACATATTCCATAAACTGCTACAAACAGCCAGATTTATTTTTGCCAACCTGTATTTGAAAGTCTTTTGCAGCATTATTTTAGTCTTATGAAAAACAAATTGGTCATAATTAACATTCAGAAGTATCTTTTTGGTAAGCAAACATTTTCATTCAGTCTGTTCTCTGGCAGTGCCTTTCCTTTGAGTTACTTGGCTTATAAATACATAATATACACTAATTGTGGAAACCCAGAGACTGGTATTCTTACTTTGATAGAAATGTAAGTTGCTTTTCATAGGTTGTATTTATTAGCTATTCTGGTGACACATAATTGCCTGTGAGTAATGTGGAAAAGCTAACAGTTGACAACAAGCAGATGAAATAGAACTTAGGATGTGAATATATTAGAGCTGGTACATGTTAAAATAAATACAGTGATATTCTAGGAAACAAGCATAAAGGTAAAGAACACAGGACAGCTTGCATCATTGTGACCATGTATTGTTCTGGGGTGGGCACAAGACTGGGGATTAACCCAGGGCAAGTGACTTCTCTGCAAAGTTTCCCACCTAGACCAACCAAGTATTTTAAATGGTTTTCCTAGCAATGAAGAATGTCAGCTACTGCTTGGTATATATATAAACAGGGCAAATAATGTTAGCATATTATAGGGACACCCATGTTTACCAAGGCGCAATTCACAATAGCCAAGATATGGAACCATCCTAGATGCCTATTAACAGGTGAATGGATAAAGAAGACACAGTGGAACATTGCTAAGCCATAAAGATGAACAAAATTCTGTCATGTGCAGGGAAGTGGATGGATATGGAGACTGTCATGTTGAGCAAAATAAAACAGATCAGAAAGACAAATATGTATCTTGTCCCAAATATGTAGGATCTAAAAAAGATGTCAAGAGTGCAGAAGGAAGGTGACCATTAGACAAAGGAAGGCTCGGGGAAGGAAGAAAGGGGAAAGATGTGCTCAAAGTATGTTATACACATTGAGTCCCTGCCCAGAATGGGAAACTGGGAGAAGGCAGGAAAAGGGGGGCAAGGGGGGTGACAGGGATCAAAGTATGCCATGTGTGTGTCCATATCTGCCAAGTGAAACACACCCATGTGCATAATCAATTTTTAATAAGAGCGAAAAAATAAATGGAAAGAATAAATAATCAATGTCTTGGTAATCTTAAGATAGGATGTCTTACCAAACATAATAGGAAAGAGTAAATAATCTTAATGTCTTAATAGTCTAAAGATAGATGTCTTACCAATACAGGGAGCTGTATTTCTGGTCATGAGGCTATACTTAGCCATGCTTTTGGAGTGTGTATTAGTGACATAGCAGAGGCAATCAACAAATATGGTGAATGTCTAAATTTAAAATATTTATTACATTATAAGACACATTTGCAAGATGATGGTATAAGTAGGGTCCAAGTGAGGGGGAGAATTTTGAGAGAAACTAACAACAATGTTTTTATTGTAATAATTTCAAAAAATTAAACATTTACTGCAGTTTTGGATCACACCTCATTGATCAACCCTTTATGACAATTTCTATAAAATAAAAACACTATGGTGCACCCTCATCCACATTATTTACTGGATGTGGCTCTTCCTCAAAGCACAAATAATCACAAAATGTAAATATTTTGAGTTAATTCAGGACTCTGCGGCAGCCACCAGAGCTCAACTGACGACAGTCATGAAAGAGAACTTTAGAACTGCATCGGAAAGCGGGAAGAATAATGGCACATAGCTGGGCGTGGTGGTGCACGCTGAGAGGGAGGATCACCGTGAGTTATAAGCCAGCCTGGGCTACACAATGACTGAAAGGCCCCCCTGAACTATATAGTGAGACCCTGCAGCCAAAAAAAAACAAAAACAAAACCAAAAACTGAATAATGGGATAAATGTGTTTATAGCAAGAGGGTTATTTTGAGGGGCCTTGAAGGCAGTGTGTCTTTCGCTGTGATACCTTTAAAGTAACTGAAGCATTAACCGTATTTTTCCCACTCCCCAGAGTCTAATCACTGGGGAGAAGTCCAAAGATTCCCCACCCATTGTGCACAGGGCACCTGTGCAGACAGACACAAGTGGCCACATGATCTCTGGCTCTGGTGTTCAGGCCTTGCACAATGTCCTCTCTTAGAGGTGGGTGAAATGGTTGCTTTGTTCTAAACAATAGAAAATGGTAGAGATGATGGATGTCACCAGTGCTTTTAAATTACATCCTAATAGGCCCATCTTTCTAGCAGGTGTGGCCTAGAGACGCCTTTGATGGCTCTGAGGAAGCAAACTGCCACACTGTGACTGCCTCCAGGAGCAGGTACTCACGGCAGGGAACTACAGGTAGCCTGAGGAAGCTGAGGGTTTCAGTCCTCCAGCTGTAGGAAACAACTCTGCCAACAACCATGTGAGCTTGGACAGAAAGGCTCCAATGAGATCAGAGCTTTGGCAGATACCTTGATGGTCTTGGGATATCCTAAACTAGAGAATCAAGATTAGAGTGTCCGAAGCCCCGGAGAAACTATGACGGAATACATAGATGTCATTTAAACTTCTAAGTTTGTGGTAATTTGTTATGCAGCATAAAAATAATATACCACTAGACAAAAGGCCCAACCTGTAGCACATTGCCTTTTTACATGTTCACTGCACTCCTTTAGGGGCAAGTTATACTTCCACTGGCATTAAAAATACACACTCTCCATTCTAGAAGGAGGGTTCTACATCCTTGCCATTTGAACTCAGGAGTGACCATCTGACTTGCCTTGGGCCCCGGACTGTGAACAGAAGCAGAAACCTTGATATCTAGTATACGTTGGCCTTGGTTCTCTCTTCTCTCTGCACCAGACTGTCTGACCTACATTGAACGTACAGGGATAGCATCTCCCCCCACCAAAAAAGAACAGAACAACACAAAAGCCTCTTTTTATGGTGAGCCACTGAGATTTGAGGTTACTACAGTATGAAATAGTCTTTCTCCCTGAAAAAGAATAATTTTGTCAATGACACCATTGGGTCAAGTTGGTGTGCAGAGTTCCTAAACTTTTGCCTCCCAGGTGGGTACCCTTAAATGCAGTTCCTCTTTTTTCCTCCTTTGGTGGTTGTTTCACGTGTCATTCTGTTTCTGTTTGTTCAATGAATAGACTGGTACAGGGGGGCAGTCTGGGTATTCTGGGACACTGACTTGGAAAGTCGTTTTGAGGGTAGGGAGCATAGAGTGTAAGGAGAAGGAGGAATGAAACAGCACACTACTTAAGCTTTGGAAAAGGTTGCTTTTCGTGTTATAATTTTTGCAACCTCCTCATCTTTGTAAAAGGAAGATTTCAAGAGCAAGATCAAGATGAAGCAAAGTGCAAAGGAAAGGGTCAAAGAAGGCATTGGTTTGCCTCTTGCCAGGGTTCATGAGTGACAGAGCCGAGTTCATCATGGCGAAAATGCCTGCAGGGCTACGGCTCCTCAAAACTGAGCCACGTAAAGTGGCTAAATGTCAAAATTTACCTGTGTTCAGGTGTTTGAGAATTTAGGGATTAGCATATCCCCAGTATGTCTTCTTTGAGGGTCCATGAACTTTGCTAATGATGCTTAAATATTTAAGGACAGTAGAAAATATAAGAGAATATGTTTTAATTAAATGCAACCTATATTTATCCCTTAATATAAGACAAGAAGTTTTTAGAACCTATGTTCTTATACCACAGAATGGAGATCATTCATAAATTCTAGTGGACATACTTTAATATGTGATGGGGTAAACAGGAATTTGTGCCTTCATTTGTACATGTTACTTGACTTTGACTTATATTGATAAAAGATTACCCTAACTCAGATTACATGAATTTATAACTCTTTGCCATTTACGTTAAAGTAAAATATTTTCTTTTTTCTCTATGTATATTTAGGTATAATTGGCAAAATTTTGTATATTAAGGTGTATAGCATGTTGTTTTGGTATTCATATACATTGTGAAGTTAATTCTCACTGTCAAGATAATTACCATGTCTATCTCTTCATATAACTAACAGATAGAGGTGTGTATGTGAGTGGTAAGAACATTTAAGATCTACTTTCTAGCAAACTCGGAGTATTCATATAGTTTATTTTTTTTTAAATTTTATTTTAAAGACAAAAGAATGGAGACATATGACAAAATTATACAGTATATAGAAGGGAATTAGCACTGGATGTTGTATTACATAATGTTATCTTCACATTAGTTAACACAAAATCATTAAAGAGAAGATAGTAGGGAATTTGCACTGAATGCTGTATAATATAGTTTATACCATTGCATCATCGACCATTTACATGGCTGTGTGATTGTGGATAAGTTTCTTATATTCTGTGACTCAGTTTCCTTATCTGTAAGATATACATATCCTTGATGATTTTTGTGAGGTTTGACTAGTATATGTAAAGCACTTGCTTAATAAATCAATCTACTCTTGTCAGAATTTATTTTATTTTTATATTTTTGTATCATCTTTGTGTTAGTGTATATTTGTTACCCAAATGAATAGATTTCATCTTGGCAGATTCATGCATGGACATAAATGTACTTTGATTAGTCCCAGCCCCATTACCCCTTGGCCCTCTCTCTCTGTTTTCACGTTTGGGAGTGTCAGTGCATATATTTTGATCATATCCATCTGTAATGGTTGATACATTGTGTCAATTTGAGAAGTCTAGAAGGTCACCCAAGTGACTCAGCAGGGGGCCAGGGTCCTCTCTTCATAAACACCCTGAGCCTGTGCAGGAGGGTGCACGGAGAGGGGGCACGAGTGCTACACCCACCCTAGGGGGCGGTGGCGTGCTTACAATATAAGGGAGGAAAGGAGGCTGCTCTCCCCACCTTTTTGTTCTTGCTGCTTTTCCTGCCTCCTGTTGCCTTGAAGTGTTGCCCCTGTGCAACGCCACCCTGCCTTGGAGCCAGCTGATTATAGACTGAAACCTCCACAAACTGTGAGCTAAACAAACCTTTTCTCCCTTAACTTTAGGTATCAGGTATTTTGTCTCAGCAATGAGAAAGGTAGCCAAGACAGCTCCTCTCCTGGTACCTACCCATACCACCTCCCTCATACTTCCCTCCTCTTCTTGGGATAGTCTTCCTTATGCTTCCTTGATACCTTGTTTAGAATCCACACAGTAGGCAAAGCATGTTCTTACTGTTGCTACCTGTGCCTCTCAACAGTAAAACTTCCAACCACACTGCAGACAAGAGCTCACACATCCAAAGTTGCGTTTCATTCATTTTCAGTTCTTTTCCTGTGCTTCCAGATTGGCTCTGTCACACATTTGTTAGAACTGTAAAAATCACAGCTTTCTGTTAAATCTCCTTTCTTGTTTTAGTCCTCCCACCAGCTGTTTGCTCTCTAGCAACAAAGTTGGAACTACAGTTAAAAAAAAACCCTTGTGCTAACGAAGGGGGAAATGGTTTTGCTTCTGATGCAGTCACTTGCTTTCTCTCCACCGGCGCATAAGGTGGCTATCCACAAATGCTAGTGCTCCGAGATGCCTCATACCAGTTTGTCATCAGCAGCCCTGCCATAATAAAGCTTCCTTCCAGGGCAACAGGGTTGTCTGGGGGACAAGTCACTACTGGTAATTAGTGCGCGAAGGCTGAGAAACACGTGCCCGGCACTTGGAGCAGGCAGAGCTCAAAACATAGTGTCCAACAGTGTTAGAGTCCAGATCAAGCTAAGCGACACTGAAGTGTAAGATGTTTCTGATCTAGAGGGACAGAGTTTGTGTTTGTGCCAAGGGAGGTCTTAGGAGAGCCTTGACGTTTGTGGGTGTTTAGTGTCAGTAGTCTAGGAAGGGAAGCCCTGATTGAGATGAGGTGAAACAGCTGGCAGCATGACTCCTGTAGGAAACATCTCTTTGAATTTGAGAGAAAGCCAGACTGTAACCATCCAGGGAGAAGGCTAAGCTGAAGTAGGTCTCCGTCCTGAGTGGATGACAGAGGTAGGACAGGATCATTTTGGCACCAAACACACTGTTCATTACTAGCTGAGTCCAGGACCCAGTGACTGTCCTAAAGACTCCCTTGGTCCACACTCTGTCCACCCAGATCAGAAACCTCCTTCCCAGCTCTGGAGGTAACTGAGCCAGGGCCGGCTGTGCCTGAACTCTCCAGAGGGACACACGCCAGATGGCATTCAGGGAAAGGCTGATAGGGATCCCAGTTTAAATCTGTGTTGCATCGCTTTCTTTACCTTCTCAAAGTACAGCCTCTTTATTTTTAAGGGGGTCAGAAGCTCAACCTCTGCTATTATTAGCAGCTAGCTGTTTGCCGACTTGTGTGGAAATGGAAATTTGAAAGGAGCTGGTCCTTGACCTCATCAGCATGTGTACTTTCTCCTTTCAGATCTAGAAAGGAATTTCTGTGAATAACTCTCATCCAAAGTTAGGTTTGAATAGCTTGTTTATTTCCAACCAACTTGTTTCAATGTTTAGATAAAGCCAACTTAATTAGCTAGTGTGAGTAATTACAGCATTTATCTAACTTATAAAATCCTGTTAACTTTACGAGGGAATTTAAGGAAAATGGCAGTTGAAGCCTTAAATCTTAAGAGTATATTTTAAGACTCATCCACATAACAAGCTAAATTAGGGTCTTTTTTGGTAAAACAAAATAGGAAAACAGAGATGACAGCGCAAACCTCAATTTTTCCTGACTTCTCCCACCCCATGGTCTGGAACATACAAATATGTTTCTTTCGGTTAATACATTACTGTATCAAGGAAAAGATTCTTTCAGCTAATTTTAAAAATCAATTTTTTCAATAGAAAATTATCCATTGCTGAGACTAAGGGATTTTGTTAGTTATCAAGGGAATGTGAAAGATTGAGCCTTGAATTTGAGGGGCTTTATCTTTGAGCCTATAGTTATCATAAAAATAAATGTATGTATATAGTTATAGAAACATATGTGTTATAGCTGAGATTTGGAACGGATGACTTTTGACAATAGAGAGCAAAGTTTATAATAAAACAGCTGGATTAAAACGAAAGTGTCACATAGGAAAAAGAAAAAAATTCTTATTATACCACAACTAACACTGTAAGTAGTCCAGTGAGGTATTAGGTGACTAAACAGAGGCTTCCTAACCTCCAAATATACACTGGCCATTAGCCAAGCGAAACAACCGGAGTCAGCACTGTCTCACAAATGTCGTCTCATTTGGAAGTCAGATTACAGCTGACGGCATTGTGGTGACAACTGAGTCTAGTTCAGTGGGTAAATTGGTTTTTAAATGTATTTCTCTCTTGCATTCCGATGCATATGTTCTCCTGTCTAGTCTGATTTATCCATTTGCCTAATCTAGCCACTGTTTAGCTTTTGGTCAACAAAATGAAGTTTATACTAGAAAAAATAATTACTAAAGCCAGACTGTATCACCAGTTAAAATTGATTTTTATATTCCTTTAGCAACTTTAGTGTGCACTTTTGTTGAGCTACTCCATAACCAACCACTGAACGTAATTTCCCTGGTTTGGTCTGGTTGCTCCCTGGGCTTCTGCCTCCAGGGCGGTGTACCACTGCGCCACTCCAGGGGTGAGCCGGACTGGTCTGAGCTAAGCACGGGAGCGCTCCTTTTTCCTTGCCAGAGACTGGTTTGTGTATAAGCATGTGATACACTTCTGAGGAAGTGAGGTACTGTGAGTCTGATCAAAGTGTTCCTTGTTATTAAAGCCCCTGGGATATTGTTTTGGCAGGCAGCTGAATGCATGAATTGATTAAATGTTATATCATTTGATTGTTAGAATTAATTTTAAAAAGTACATAGAATAATCATGGAGTAAGCACTGTATTAATCTAGTTAAATAGTTAAATAGTTATTTATGAATTAGAAAAACTCACATTGAGGCTGTCTTGTGCTGTGTTGTGTCTGGCTGTGGTACCTGGGGTGGGGGTAGGTGTCTTGTGGATATCGATGGGCCAAGATGGTGGGCAGCACAATGTAAGGAGCCTGTCTGTACTGAGACAATTGAGTGCTGAGTTAATCAAGCTGGGACAGCTCTATCTTGGGCCAATTACATCAGAAAATAGAACGTTTTATTACATAAGACAAACTGAGTTGGTATTTTCTTTATTTATAGCTGAAAATATTTTAACTGAATTTGTAGAGTCACATAGCAAGAGCCAGGTATGGCCCTCTAGATCATGGGGCACTTCCATGACATGGAAAGGGTGGTCCTCCCGTCGTTAAGGAGACACAGAAATGGTTCGCACAGGACAAAGGAGGGTATGACATGAGATTCCTGGGAGAAACGCACCACTTGGGTGAGAGGAGTTATGGGAAAGCGGGGCAGAGAGGAGACCGAACTACTGTTAATTGACTGAAATCCTGCACACTGAGGCACAATAGAAGGGAAATGCGTGGCAGACCACTGGTGTGTTACTAAGAGCACCCTACTTACACACAAGAGACTGCGCCTCTGCCGGAGGGGTGCAGACAAATGGAGGGTCTCAGCGCAGTTAGCGCCCTTAAACTAGTTTCTTGTTCATGTAGCGGAGACACACCCAGCAGTACCCTGAAATAGGGAAACAAATTTCGCTGCGAGTTAACAGCAGAGACAGAGACAAAGTGATCCTGTATCAGAAGACTTACGGGAAGATAATCTGAAATTCACAGTCATCTCTACGGGAAACTTTGAAAACCGAAGAGGGTCCTGGACAGTTGACAGGGCCGTGGCAATGAGATCGCTAGTGCAGATGACGGTACAGTGAGCAAATAGTTCTGCTAAGATAAATGCTTTCACCGTTACAGTAGCGTGCCGGGGCTGCTATCCAACATGTCACAAAATGCGTGGCTTAAAACAACAGAAATTTTTTATTTCACAATTAGGGAGACTATAAGTCTGTGTGGAATCCTTATTTGCTTTTTCCTAGTTTCTGGTGGTAGTACTGGTAGCATTTTTTCACGTTACTTGGGATTGAACATAGGTCCTTCACACAGAGCTACATCCCCAAGCCTTTTAAAAAGTTTTTATTTTGAGACAAGAGTTCATTAAGGTGCTGTGTTTCCAGGTGGGTCCTAGCTTGCAATCTTCCTGCGTCAGCCTCCCAGAATGTTCGTTACTGGTGTAATTTGATATTCCTTGATTTGCAGCCGCAGTAGTCTAACCTTCACCTCTGTGGTCACATGGCTAGCTTCACACTATCTTCCCACGTGTCTCTCTTATTTTAACTTGTTTATCTCTATAAGGATCCTATTTACAAACAAATAAGGCCATCTCTTGGGGTACTGTGGGTACGCCTGTGGAGGGGAAAACAAAAATAGTTCAACCCCCGAAAGTTCATGTTTTTCTGATGCGTAAAATACATAGGAGATGAGGTCATAGGAGAGAAGGACCAGTATGGAGTCTTTCTGTAAGAAACTCAGGCTAGTGTTCAAATCTTTGGGGCATCCTGACATAATCTGGGTGTTTTTGTGTCCTCCAAAGTTTCTGTTGAAATTTAGTCCCTAACGCAGGAGCAGGGGGTCATGTAGCCTTTGGGAGGTAATAGAGTTACGGTAGCTCTGCCCTCATGAATGAGGTCGATTCCTCCTACAGAAGAAAGGGCTTGATGGAGGGAATTCATCGCTCCCTGCCCTCTCACCCATTTCCACATGAAGACAGTGTCCCTCTATTTCCCGGCCTGGAGAACTTCGAGAAATAAATTTACATGCTTAATAAATTGCCCAGTCTCATCAGGAATAGACTAGAAATAGCCATCCTTCAAAACACAGAAGCAAAACTGAACGCAGAGGCTGAGAGGGAGGTGATGCTGTCTGCTGCTGTCAGTAAGAGTACAGCTTTTCTCATGGTTCAGGACCCAAGAGTTAACTAAAGCATTTTCTTGTGATCTTCCATGCTTTTCACAGAGTGGAAAGTTCTATTTCCATCACAATTTTCTCTGAAATTCTTCTGTTTTCTCAATTCTGTTGATAAGACAGAATCGCACAGTTCCATCTGGCTTTACATCTGCTTGTCACCGTCTGCGTGTCCCCAGGGTGAGAAGATTCGAGTTCCTTCAGGGTTTTGTGTGGCAAAACCTGGAGAAGTGGCACAGCTCTCTGCAGCTGAGGTTCTGTTGCTGGTAGGTCTGTCGTTAGTTTGATTTATGTTAAGTGTTTTTTTCCTAAAGGCTGAAGGTAGAAAAATAGTTGCTTATCTTATGTGATCCCCCTGCCCCCTAAGAAAGAGCCCTCAGAGAAAGGAAAGCTGAAAAGCAAGTCGACCAGTATCCCAGTTGTTCTCCCTGCCCAGAGGCAAGTTTCTTTCCTGGAAGTAGCTACACGTTGGGATCGTACCGATCATGTCCTCAGTGTACATGGACAGCGACTGAAAAGACGACTTCACTGCAGAGATTTCCTTGAGAGCACTTGCTTTCTTCAAGCCACTTTACACAGCATGTGAGGAGCATGCCTGTTGTTGCGGATCTTTTGTTATCGTCAACAAACCGACACTTTTTTGTAGTCAATCTACATCCAATCTGTTTCAAAGCCAAGGAATGGGATTATTTCCTAACGTACAATGTTTACTATAAGCCGTTATTTTTCGCAGTTCCACACAGCAGTGTACTGGTGGGCACTGGTCACCAGTTGGCTCTTGTCCTGATAAAGGTGCTGTGATGTCATTCCCTCCCGTACCACCTACTGCTCTGTGGCGTGCCGTTCATGGGGAACCCAAGGCATGAGTAGCAGAAGCTGCAAATCTTGGCCTTCACTGTGTTTCATGTTACTCACAATAGGCAAGTCGCTGCCAACGCTAGGATGCCAGAGCGCCACTCCTCTCTCCTCCCGTTCTCTTCAGGGGAATCTGGTCTGAGTCTCCCCCTTTCCTCATGCATCACCCCACACCCTCTTTTCATGTTTTATTTGTAACCACACAGGTGTGCCCTTGAATTCCTAGAGATTTATAAATAGTACAGAAATTGAAGTGCTGGGAAGTGCTGGAGGACAGCACAGTGCCCAAATGGGCTAGTTTGGTGGGAAAATCCTAACTACTCAGACTGGCATACATAGAGGCTGTGGCACAGCTGGTGGCACCCACAGTTATGCCTGACACCTTCTTTTTTGTCCACTTACCCGGTGCAGATCATTGACTGCACATTTTCCTATTTCTGAGTTGTACATTTCCCTTTGTGTGCCTGTATAATTTAGGATTCTCATTGTTACCAAATAAGAATACAAGATGCCCTGATAAATTTGAATTTCAAAATAATTTTAGGCATATATCCCCATATTGCAGACCTACAAGAGTCTCACAATAAAAATGCCATACACAGTGCCCCATCACCTAGACACACACACACACACACACACACACACACACACACACAGTAGCAAAAGGCAAAGTTTCCAAAAATAATAGACTTTATGTATGGTTCTGTATCTACTCTGGAAAATGTGTCCCAGTCCTCTCTTTGTGCAGGTGCTGAAAATGAGTTCTTTGTTCTCTGTTCTCTGTTTTTTGTTGTCCACAAATAATGCAGACACATGCAGAACTGCACTGCCTCAGTGGTAATTCCATGAAGTACTTAAGGGAAAAGATGTTTTACCTTCATCTGTACTGTAAGTATGATCTTTAAACAGTGTGTGAGTTATTCTAACCCACAGTAGATAAATGTTAAGATATTGAATCAAATTTTAAAACAGGCACTTAAAATTTTTTCACTAGAAATTCAGAATTTAAAAATGCATATGAGTGAAGTTTCTCTTAATAATTTACTATAAGATATTAAGGTGCATTAGCCTTCATTTTTACCTCGCAGTCGATAGTTTCATTTCGTGCTGTGCATGCTGTCTGGGTCAGCATCGATCCCTCTCTCGAGCTCCTCTGGGTCTGGCTCTCTGTGCCGTCGGGTGCCCTTGCTGGGCACTGCTGAGCCCATTCTGAGTACGACCCAAGAGTTAGGAAGGATGCTGCATGCCAACTTTCAGGAAGACATGGCCATACAGTCATTCTTAGAACACTGAGGATGTGTGATTTAAGGCTATAGTAGAAGATACAACCCTCATGGCTCAACCTGAAACAGCTCTTGTGGCTCTTGTTCACTGTCCCAGTAGAGTGACTCCTTTTTCCCGGTAGAAGAATGCCCATTAGCCTGGCACAGTTTCTGGGAACAGAAACTTCTGATAGAATGCATTTCGTCCTAATGTCCTGTAATAAATTAAGGAGAATATAACTAAAAACCTGACTGTAAAAACTGATATTAAAATTTGGCAGGCAGTATCGTTAATATCTATCGAGCGCTTCTGGCAAACCAAGAACTAGGCTAATGGCACCCATGGGCTGTTCAATGTACCCTTTACAGCACCTGCGTGCACAGACACTCTTCTTACACTCATTTTCCTCCAAGCAGACTGGGGCTTCCAGAAGTGGGAGGCCTTTTTCTGGGAAACAACTAGTGGGCAGAAGGGCCAGGGTTCAGACCTAAGCAGTCTGACTCCACAGACAGCACTGTTGCACTCTGGGTTACACAGTTGCCCACGTTTGCCTGGGACTAATTTCAGGTAGCTCTTTTAATACACCCTTCAAGGAGAGATGCTGCAGCCACATGCTGTCAGTTTCTTCCCTTATAAGCAATGTGGACCAGCGTCCGCCATGATCTTTTTATCTCTTTCAGTTTTACAGTTGTCTGAATCTCATGACTTAAAACATTTAAGCATAGCACAGCTGTCTTGGTTACTTTTCTCTCATTGCTGAGACAAAATACCCAACGCTCAAAATGAAGGAAGGAAAGGTTTATTTAGCTTACAGTTTGTGGAGTGCATATTTGGCTGGTTCTGAGGTAGAGTGGCACATGGCAGAGGGCAAATGTTCATAAGAGTCGTTAACACAGCAAAAACAACCAGGAAAAGGGAGGAATGGCAGCAAGCAGCCTCTTTCCTTCCCTTACATTGTAAACAAGCTACCCCCACCCAGGGGGTGTGAACCTCTCACACAATCTCCATGCCCTCCTCTTCCACAGGTTCAGGATGTGTACAAAGTAAGCACCTTGGCTTCCTGCTGAGTCACTCAGCCAAACCTCTAGACTCCCCAAGTTGAAACAATGTATCAACCATAACATTCCACCCCTTGTCAGCTTGGCAACCAGACACATTTCTTTAAACCAGTTTCCAGATACAAAGACATGCTTATATTAGAACCATAACATTTTGCCCCCATACAAATGAAAATTAAACTTCTAACATTTAAAGGCACAAAATAAACATTACCATTCCAACAGGCACCAACAGGGGAATATAGAGCATTGGGACCAAAGCAAGTCCAAAATCCAGCAGGGCTAACACTATTGTAATTCCACATTCAGCACCTGAAACAACTTGTGGCACATTGTGAGCTCCAAAGAGCTTGTATGAGTCCACCCCTATGGCACTTCTGGTGGTTACAGCTCCCACGGCTTCTCTCTTAGGTTTGCTTTGCTCCCTCTTTGCAGCTTTCCTTAGATGATCCATGGCTCTGTCTTTTCTAAACTTCTGAGGTCTCCAGGGCACCTTTTGCTTCACACTCACAGCCTCACATATTGCCCTCTCTGGGGCACACTGCCTGGTCTCCAAGGCCTTCTGAAATCTGGGTGGAAGCCTCTTTAACCTCAGAACTCTTGCATTACCCTTGCACCTAAAGCCAGGGCCACGTGGATGATGCCAAGGTCTGCTGCCACCCAGAGCAGTAGCCAAGCTTTCCTCTCTCTTGGCCTTAGGGGTCAAGTGCCCAGATCACTGGGCACACTGAATCCAATGCTGAGGAGCAAATTCTCTATGCCGCTGCCATTCTGGAACTTAGGGTGGCTGCCGCCACCATTCTGGAGCATGGCACTCTTTGGCTTCCTTCTGAAGGCAAGGTCTTTCACCTTTGAAGTTTTGAGGCTGCAAAGGGTGGAGACTTGCTGCTTGTGATGCCCTCAGGCCATCTTTTCCATTCTCTTGTTCTTTCATAGCAATAGAGATCTCCTCAGCTTTATCTTTGCAATCCACACCTTTACTTGAACTTCATTTCTGGCCAAACTCACGACATTTTAAATCATCCTGCTGGGCTCTTTGCTCTTGATGTCAATATAAATCTGGCTAAAAGCCCCCAACAATAGCCATGCCACTGCCCCAACATTCAACTGCCTTGAAATTTCTTTTGCCAGATTAATCAGTTCACTGCTGCCCTTAATCTCAGTCTTAGGCAAAGTCTCTGGACACGAGCAAAATGCAGACAAACTTTCTGCCAAGCTATAACATGCATCATCTGGAGTGCAACAACCAATGAATTCCTTCTTCCCAACAGAAACCTCTTGAACTTGGTCTTCACTGGCAGGACTTCTATCAGCCTTCTGGTCTTTTGAGCTCTGACCAGACATCTCCAAACCTTTCCAAACTGTTCCCACAAGCAATTTCCAAAGGCTCTTGAACCACAAGGTCAGGTGTCATAACAGCAACAACCCCACTCCTCTGGTACCAAATTCTGTCTTGGTTACTTTTGTCTCCTTGCTGAGACAAAATACCCAATGCCCAAAATGAAGGAAGGAAAGGTTATTTAGCTTACAGTTTGTGGAGGCTTCAGTCCATATTTGGCTGGTTCTGAGGCAGAGTGGCACATGGCAGAGGGCAAGTGTTCATGGCAGCAGAGAACAGCAAAAACCACAAGAGCAAAAGGGAGGAATGGTGGGTAAGCAGCCTCTTTCCTTCCTTTACATTGTAAACAAGCTACCCCCACCCAGGGGATGTGAACCTCTCACACAATCTTCATGCCTTCCTCTTCCACAAGTTCAGGATGTATACAAAGTAAGCACCTTGGCTTCCTGTTGAGTCACTCAGCCAAACCTCTAGACTCTGCAAGTTGACACAATGTATCAACCATAACAACAGGCTTTTCTAGCAGAATGCTGCGGTACTGGCTGATACCACAACCTTGGTTACACTGCGCTGTGTGACTCAGCACAGAGCAGCTGTGGCTGCTGGTGAAACTCTGCTTACTGTGTCACAGTCACCGCATTCTTTATTTTCACTTCAGCTATTCTCACAGAATCATTAAAAACGGGGGTGAAATATGTAGAATTCATGTGTAGGAGAGAATGGAAAAGTATTGGAACATAAGAGCTGGCATTTGCGGGTGGGAGCAATGGTGGTCAGTGAGAATGTGAGGAGCTCGTGATGGAATATGTGTATAAGACAGAAACTACGATCGTGAAAGTGTGAGCTGTGAGGCTGAAAACGCACGTGACAGCGTGAGAAAGAATGCAAAAGAGAGAAGGTGCAGTGCATGTTGAAGGAGGCGTGTGTGGGGGAGAGAAAGCACAGACGTACGTTAGAAAACGAGAAGGTGAGAGGGAGCGAAAATATGCATTTTGAATTTGAATTTTGAATTTCTAGTGAAAAACTTTTAAGTGCTTGTTTTAAAAGTTGAATCAGTATCTTAACATTCATATCTACTGTGGGTTAGGATAACACACACTGCTTAAAGATCATACTTGCAGTACAGATGAAAGTGAAATGTCTTTTTCCTCAAGAGCTTCATGGAGTTACTATTGACACAGTATGGTTCCATATGGCGCAAAGTCCTCAGTGGCACAGAGCTCACCTGGCAAGCGGAAGGTCCTGAGTTCAATTCCTGGTACAAAAAACTTACCTGAGAAAGTCTCTGATAGACTGAATGTGAGAAGCTGATTACAGGATTGTGGCCATGTGTGAATGTAAGGGAAGAGGTGAGGACGTGGCTGAATCTTTATGTGAATGTGTTTCTGTGATTAGCTACATGCACTGTCCCAGGTGTCAGGCACCAGCTCTCTCTTACACACTCCTGGACCTGCGCCCACACCACTCATCACTTGGAACTGCATCCTATGGCTGCAACTAGGTACAAGGGATACCTCAAAAGTGGATTGTGACAGGGAAAAGGATTTACAGGAGGGGGTTAAATGAATCTTGATAATGCGCTGGGGTTACCATTACTGCTTCCCTGAAGTCACTGGTCTTCTTTTCACAGGGGTAGAGAGGTGGATGGCTGTTAGGTTTGCAATGGACAATGTGCACTACGATAAGAACACTATATTTTAGAAGACGAAACAAAACCCATTAAGATATAGGACATGAATGTTAATTTTCACTATGTATTTATTCAATGTTTCAAATTTTGTATGAGCATGAAACACTTTTTTATTTAATAAATGTGAGAAAAATAAGGGTTGTCTATCTAAGAAGAGATTTTAAATTATTTACTGAGTGATTACCTTTTCTTTTGGGCCTTATACATTACCAGAAATAATAGTTCTTCTGTGTGTATTTTATACATACCAATTTTTGGTGAGGATGAAAGAAAAACTGCTTTCCACATGTGGGTTGATGTACTGACACAGTAAACGTTGTAGATTTGTGTAGAGAACAGAAGTTCAGTTAGGGAGGAATGCCCAGAGATAACCCTGAGAACCCTGTACCTTGCAATGGGAAGACGTCTCAGGACAGTCCTGCACTTGCAGCAATTTGGACTATCACTGAAGGCATCTTGAAGAATCTCATGAACCTCGGTGACATCTGCTCTAAAGGTAGGAATAAGATCCCTAAGGTCTTCACATAAAATTCATCTATTTTTAAAAATCTCACTTTCAAATACCTAGTGAGCAACAGATTTCTGCTTAAAATTAGGCCCAAATCAAAGTACAATGAAAAAGAATGTTACATTTTGTTTTGATGAAAAGTATTCACACTTTTCATGTTCCTCCACTAAAAATTTCTCATCCTATTATTTCTTAGACATATTGCTAGGTGCTCTAACAGTTACTGAGGAAGAAGGTACTGGCCCTGTACTGGGACACAGAACAAAAACACAGATATAGAATAACCCAGACCTAGAATGATCACTTCCATAGCTGGGCGAAGTATTTCACGGCTGCAGTGTGGAGGAGGAGAGCTGATGCTTGCTCAGGGTTCAGGGCGTTCAGCCCACAGCTGGCTGGCTGCAAGGCGGAAGCAGCACGGCAGGATCACGCTCAAGAGACACAAGGGCACAGCGCTTGCTGGAGACTAAAGCTTCGTCAGACAAGCGGCCCTTCTCCCCGTCCATACCACCAGGAAGACACATGCAGTAGCAAGTAACAAAAGCATTGGCAGGATATTGCAGGAAGAAGAACAGCAGAGAGACATGAAAGTGGAGAAGAAAGATAATTTGAGACGGAACTGATAGGGAAGATCCAAAGCTAAGGACAGAACAGACTTTGATAAACCTTTCGGCCACTGAACTCCTTCCTACAAGAATCAGAGGATATTCTAAAGTAATTCTGAAACCTGAGTTTTCTCCAGGTACCCATCACAAACCCAAACCCAGCTCAACTGCAGGCTAGAATAACTCAGGTGTCCACACTGGAAGGTTATCAGAAGAAAAAGCATGCCTATTTTCAGGCATACATGCATGCGTCTGAGTCTCCACTGTTAAGCATAATATATGAATTGTTAACAACAAAAACAAGTAGTGATGTAAAAAAGCAAGAAACACACTGCTCTGTGAAAAGACTAAATTTTGTTAGGTTTACATAGGTAGGCATACTAAAAATATATCTAATTATCATAAAGTTATTAGAATTATGATTCATGTTTTAAAAGATATGAGGAAAAGTGTGGAGATGTACAGAACAAGAAGGATTAGTTCATCAAAGTTGGAAACCATAAAGAATCAAGGAGTAACAGTAGACATTGAAAAGCCCCATGATGGACCTGTTTTTAGACTGTATACAACTAAGGAAGGAATCAGTGAACTTGAAGATAGATCAACAAAAATCACCCAAATAGAGCTATAGAGGGAAGAGTGAAATAGTAAAAATAAAAATTGAATTAAGAAAGAGAATCAAAGGACATTGAAAAAATATTAAACCATATAACACATTGTTGAAATCACAGAAAAAAATGAGTAAAAAAGTGGGAGAAATGCATAAAAAGTTGGCTAAAATTTTCTAAAATCAAGAATGCATTACAAACCATAAATAAAACAATTTTAACTAAAACAAAAAAGATAAACATCAACACACACACATAAATACATACACCACATATTTAAACTGCTGAAGATAAAAATTAAAGAAGAAATCTTGAAGGTAAACAAAACAGGCATGTTCTATAAACATTACATAAAGAGGAAGGAAGAATTACAGATGACTTTTTACTAGAAAAAATGAAAACAAAATAATGAAGTGACAGCCTTAAAGAAGTAGAAGAACAACTGCCATCTCAGAATTCTATGCCTGGAAAATGTATCTTTCAAAAAATTAATGGTGAATGAAGACTCTCCCAAATAAATAAAAACTGAGAGTATTCATTTCCATGAAATCTGTGGTGTAAATTAATAATTTCCAGGCAGAAAGAAAACAATGCCACACAGAAATTTGTATCTTCACATATAAATGTGGAGAACTAGAAAGGAGCTAAACATGGGTAAAAATATTTTTATCCCTGCCTCTTAATATCTGATTAAAATAACTATGCATAAATACAATTTGCAGTGTTTATAGCATATTATTTTCTTATTTTAAAGAGAAAAAAACAATGATACAAAATTTCAAACCAAGAAGGTAGGACAGTAACAAAGGTTAGTACATTGCTTATCTTTGTTATCTTCAAAGTAGTTACTCAGATTACAAGATACAGACATGAAAAATTTATCAAATGATGTAAGTACAAACCTTTCTTTTCAAGGAACTAATAGAAATTAGTAGTATAGCTATCCTAACTATCTTATCTGTGTATATGTATATATCACATGTATCATATGATACTATCATATCATATATTTATTTATATGATATACTATTATATATATATACATATATATATATATGAAAAGCAAATATATATATTTTCCCTTCCTTCTTTTCTTCTTTCCTGCATCCCAGTTTCTCTTTCTTTTTGAGCAGTTTCTTCCCATTTCCCAATATCTATGGCACATTTTGGCTCTAGGGAAACTATGAGGTTTACACATGTGGAATGGCTCACATATATGGGGCTGATTTATTTCACTTGTGAGTATGTTCTCAAGTTGCATCCATTTACCTATAAAAGTCTCAAGGTTATCCTTCTTTATAGCTGAGTAGTATTCCACTGTATAAAAATACCACATCTATTTTATCCATTCCTCAGTTGATGGGCATTTGGGCTGTTTCCAAGATTTAACTATTACAAATTGTGCTGCTATAAACATTGGGTGCACATATATTGCCGTGGTATGATGTTTTTAATTCTTGCGGGGAAATACTGAGAAGAAGGATAGCGGGACTAAGTGGGACCTCTAATCATAGTTTTGTGAGGAATCTTCACACTGATTTTCACAGTGGCTATACTAGTCTACACTCCCATCAATAGTGGAGATTTTTTCCACACAGCCCCACCGATATTTGTTATTGTTTGATTTCTTGATGGCAATCATTCTTTCTGAAGTGAGATGGAATCTCAGTGTTGTTTTAATTTTCATCTCTTGAATGACCAATGGTGTTGAACATTTTTTCATATGTTTATTTGCTATCTGTATTTCTTCATCTGAGATGTACATATTAATCTCAGATGCCCATTTTTGGATTAGGTCTTTAAATTTGGGGGTTCTGATTTTTTTCAATTCTTTGTATGTTCTAGATGGAAGTCTTTGAGAGATAGTTGGCCCCAATTTTTTCCCACTTTGTGGGTTTTCTTTTCACTCTGTTGATGATTTCTTTTGATGTGCAAAAGCTTTCAAGTAAGATGAAATCTCAGTTGTTGATTCTTTGGAGTATTCCCCATGCAGTTTAGGTCCTGTTCATGAAATCTCTGTACAGCTAGGTCTTCAAGATTTATACCTACTCTCTCTTCCAGTAGATCCAGTGTTTCTGTTTTATTATTTAGATCTGTGATCCATTTTGACTTTAGTTTAGTGCATGGTGATGGACATGGGTCTAGCTTCAATCTTCAGCATGTGGAAAGCCAGTTTTATGAGCACAATTTATTAATGAGGCTATCTTTCTTCCAGTGAGCATATTCTGTCCCTTTGTTAAAGATAAGGTGGCTGCATGTGTTTGTGGACGTGTCTGCAGTTTCTAATCTATTTCACTGGTCCTCAGGTCTGTTTTTTGTCAGTACCATGTGATTTTTATCACAGTAATTCTGTAGTGTAATTTCCAGGCGAGGACTGTGATGACTTTTGCCTTACTTTTGTTGTCCCAGACTACCTTTGCTATTCAGGGTCTCTTCTGGTTCCAAATGAATTTAGGAATGTTTTCTCCAAGTTCCGTGAGGTATGCTGACAGGAAGAAATACTCAGTAACTCATTCTTGGAGGCAAGTACTACCTGGTACCTAAACCAGAGAAAGACCCAAGCAAAAAGGAGAATTACAGGCCGATTTCCCTAGTGAACATAAATGCAAAAACACTCAGTAAGACACTAGCAAACAGAATGCAGCAAATCATCAAGAAGATTATCCATATTTATAGCATATTAAAGCATCTGACAGCAGAAGTGTAGAGGGAAGAGGCTGAAGTAGTGTATTTTTATGAGATCATTATGCTACATGTAAAGTTGAATCATGGTGTCAGGAAAAAGAACACAAATTATCAATATTAAGAATGAAAAAGGTGGTATCAATGGTGATTCTTCAAGGGGATGTTATGGACATTATAGCAATGAACACATGGCTTAGATGGAAAGTACACACTCCTTAAAAGACAAAATCTAATAAAGCAGAAGAGTGAACAAGCTGGAATATTTCCCATTTCACCTTATAAGCCCGGCAGGGCAGCTAGGATGCACGGAGGTGAGGGGAGCAGCCAGGGAGGAGAACATACCCTCCACAGCGCCCCGCCTCTTTTGACAGCTTCCTGTCTTTGAAGAAAACATTCAGCGATGAGGCTTCTAAGATTAATCCGCCACTGAGTACAGCATCCCCATGACCCAGCCCCCTTCCAGATGTCCAGTGTCTCATCACCCGAGGCCTTGGGGGAGGACAGTGTAGTTTTAAATCACAGTACCATGACACCCAAACCACATCAGGCAGTACAAAAAAGCCTTAATACAACAATACCTCTCAAGAGCATAGATGCAAAAATTCTTAGTAGAATTTAAGAAAGGAACGGTTAATGTTTAGGTGTTTGATCAATCTAGCATACCTATGTCTGGTGATCTGAGCAACTACTTTGAAGGTGACAGTAAGGAACACAGCAGGCATTGCTGATTTCCTATCAACTTGTTTTGCAATTCTGCATCATTTTTATACTTTTTGTGTTGTTTTGTTTTTGTTATTTTGTTTTTGTTCTTTTCCCTTTAAAATAATAAAAAAGAAATCGAATCCAGCAATGTATAAAGATGGTGATACTGCATGGCCAAATTGGGATAATGTCAGGAAGTCAAGAGTAGTTTGCCATTTGAAATGAATCAATATAATCAATCATATTATAGTAGATTCAATAGAAAAAATATTTTATAAAATATCCAACACCCATTCCTGATAAATATTTTCCAGCAAAACAAAAATAAAAAATAAACTTCCTCAAACTGATAAAAGGAATCTATAAAATTCCACAGCTAAAATCTGAATTAATGGTGACAGACCAAATAATTTCTTCTTTGTACAAGGAGCAACGCAAGGATTTCTACTCTCACTCTTTCATTCAACATTGCACTGGAGGTTTCAGCCCGTGAACTATGATAAGAAAAAGAACTGAAGGATACGTATAGGGCAAGGAAAATGTAAAACGGTTCCTGTTTACAGATGCCACAACACTGGAGAAAAGTGATTAAATCTACATAAGCTTACAAAGAAAAGTAAACCTAGCAGTTTACTTACATTAACAACACTTACAGTTTTTTGTAGTACTTAATACTACACAAATTAATTCTATTTTTAATGGTAGCCATGAACATTTAAAAATGAGTTTAAAATACCATGTACAACATCATAAAACATGAATTAGGGATAAATCTGAAAAAAAAATACATAAAGCCTACAATGAAAATGAAAAGAATTGCAAAGAGAATTTAAAGGAGACCTAAAACTTATGCTCGTGGATCGGAATATTTGCTTTTCTCCGTTACTCGTCTCTGTGATCCTCATCTTGCTAACTACTGATGCGCCAGCATGCGCCTCACTTGAGGATAAGAGAAAGGTGTGGCACGTCTGGCTCTCCAGGGAAGACTCTGGGAAGTTAGGAGCCTCATGGAATTCCTTTTCTGATTGGCCTCAGGAGACTGAGAGGCTAATGTTGGAATGTTGGAGACTACAGTGCACACAGCCAAAGCCTTCGGTGGGAAAGGCCCGGGAATCGCTACTCTGAGTGGGAGATGATGTCACTGAAGATGGGGTGGTGGAAGCAGAAGGATGAAAACCTCAGTGTGCTGAGGCCCAGGGAAGGAGGGAGACGCCCACAAGCAGCCTGGTGCTATGCTGCACGGGGCCTGAGGAGGGGAGGCACTTGTTTTCTGGGGTGTTTCCTTGGTAGGTTTGGTGTATGAAGAAGCAATATCTTCCAAAGTGAACGTTTACTACTTTAGTCAGGGAAAAATATAATAGTTCACTTACATTATGGGTCAGACAACTAGTAATGAATTCTCTAACTACCCAGAAATTAGTAACATTAGATCTATGGGGAAATGTGTTCTGTAACTATTGTAACATAAACACTTTTAAAAACAACCAGATGATGAACTGGAGCTATTGTCTATATAAATTCATAATGAACACATAGTTATGAGCAATTTATACTACAAGAGTCCATTTTTCTCTTAGATTTAGAAAGTAATTTTAGAGTTGTAAGGCTTTAAAAATACTGCATATATTTTGCTTTTATTCAAGATGTATTTATTTTAAGAGCAATTTGGAAAGTTAATGTTTCTGGAAATATTACATCTTTGTTGTACTGTCTTCAATTTGTGAGTGGATTAATATAATCAAATACAAATAACTAATTAATTTGATTTATCAAATATACAGAAATAATTTGATTTATTAATGACAAACATCTTCATTAACTAAGATATTTGATACTTGAATACAGAATTGGGCTGAAACATGTTATTTTCATCATGTGCTAAAATACTAAATGCCTTATGTGGTGCACAGAACCTCACATTGTATATGGTCAATAAAGGCCAATAAAAATGGACAGATGAATCACTAAAGGGCCTGGTGGCACATGCCTGCAGTCTCAGCAATTTGGGAGACTGAGTCAGGGGACTGCCATTTCCAGGCCAACCCGAGCAACTTAGTAAGTCCCTGTTCAAAATAGAAATCAAAAAGACTTCCAGGAAGATGACGACCAGAATGGCAGCAGAGAAAAACTCTCTGGAAGTTTTGCCATCCAAAAACTGAGTTATACCAATAGCAAACAGCATCCCTCCCAGAGAACCAACTCAGGCGGCTACAATGACGCAATCAGATCCCCGGGATTGACTATAACCAGAATGGAGGTAGAGACCAGACAGGGAGCAGCGATATGCACCCAAATGCATGGAGGCTCCGTGGCATCCCCCACTTCAGACTTGGGACCACTCTATGCTCGCGGGTGCAAACTGGGAAATGCAGTCCAGCAACATGAAAGCCATCTCAGGCGGTATGAGCTGCAGGGTGGGGTGCAGAGCTCATGCTCCTGGGAAGGGGTGGAGCTGCCACCATCGGCTCCATAATGACCAGGTAGAGCTGCACAGCCCGGCACACAAAGTCACTCTCCCCAGACAGCAGCAGCCCCAATAATGGGGCCAGATTCAAGGAGTTGCCTGGTGTGGCCCAGTTACATCATCCAAAGCCACCACTGGACAGATTCAGAGCTGGCACGGTTTATAGGGTCGCCATCCAGGCATGCATGGGCATCACTGGCCGTAGTCCTGCTGGGGAGTGCAGCTGGATGTGGTCCCTCTGTGGGGTGCAGGAGAAGGCGCCGCACCACGCAGGTCCATGCCACCACACCGTGCCACCGTGTCGCACCCACACAGCTGTGCCTTGCCTGCGCCACCCTCACGTGGGTGAAGATGCCACAAAACACACAAAGATGCCTGGAGGGTGGGGAAATGCTGTGGACCCTGGAAAAACATGTGGTCCTGTTGCGCTAGGGCCCCATGGCCCCACCCCTGCCCTAAGAGCCCTCTCCCTTGACTGCCCCCCAAGGCCAGCCCTCCAAGAGCCTAGACACGGGACCTAGAAAAAGAACAAAAGCCACAAGTCAGCAAGAGTGGCCAGAGACAAGATATACAAAAGAACAGCAGTTCTGGAGATCGAGAGAGGACAAAATATTCTAAGTCCTGAGAAACTTCTCCAATTGTCTCCCAGAACTAATAAATAAACTTAGTACATACCTCCAAATACCACAATGAGCATAAGTGGGGGAGATCTCATGTTACTTGTGCTTAACATCAAAGGATTAGAAAGAACATTGCAAACCCTCACAGAGAATATTTTAAAACCTTGCCAAGAAAAACGTCCAGGAAGATGCTGACCAGATGGACAGTGAGGAGGGTCCCTACCAGAGGAACACCACCCTGACAATGGAATGCAGCCACATGGGACGGGGCAGAGTCAAAGTAACCAGTACACAGCTCAACACACCCAGCGCTATGTCTGCTATGAAGCTGTAGCCCCATATTTCTCTACCATGTGGGCAGCTGCCAGCAGAAAGCAGCAGAGAGCAGTGGCAGCAACCCCAGGGCCACAGCAATTCCCAGGGATCCAGCCAAGGAACAAATGGGCACTAGCACATAACAGTGAGAGAGAGTTGCACATGGAAATGGATCACATGGCCCCATGCCCTTCTCACTCCAACACTAAGTAGGAAGAACATACTGTGTTACTGGGCTTCACCTCCCACTCCAAACTCCCTCTGTGAGCACCCTGAGTCTTGGTGACCCACACACTCACCTCCTGTTCCCATCAGCAACGGAATGAGTCCATGGGCTTTAGGAGTCACCCTAAACTGCCAATATGAGCACCAGGAGGGACTTCATACTGCTTGCATATGTGATCCCTGTATGAACCCATAGTGACAAACTACAAGAAAAATGGTGACCTGATATTGGGGCCGGGTAAATATGGAGCCACCCAGCGCAACCCAGACACAACATCCAAAGCAACCCCTGGAGGGACTCAGAACCACTGCAGTTTACAAAGCTGCTATTAGGGCATGTGCTACAGTTTATAAAACCGCCATCAGGATGTGCACAGCTGTCACTGGCCGTGGTCCTGCCAGAGAGCATGGCTGGCCACGGTCCCTCTGTGGGAAAAGGTGCCACCAAGCATGGACCTGATGCAGAATGTGGGCAAGGTTGCCACAATCCACATGGGGAACATGAGGGTCAGGCCTTGTGGGACCATGTGGTCATGTTGCACTGGGCTCGCAGAGATGCCTCAGGCCCTAAGGCCCTGAGACCCCACCCCAGTCCCGGGATCCATCTCCTTTGGCCACGCCCCCTGAGACTGGCCCTCCAAGAGCCTAAATGCATGACCTAGAAAAGGAACAAAAGCTACGAATCAGTGAGAGCAACCAGAGACAAGATATACAAACAAAACAAAACAAAACAAAACAGCAGTTCTGGAGATCGAGAGATGACAACATATTCTAGGACTTGAGAAACTTCTCCAATTGTCTCCCAAAACTAATAAATAAACCTGGTACATACCCTCAAATACCACAATAAGCACGAGTGGGGGAGATCTCACAGTACTTATGCCTAGCATCAAAGGATTCAAAATAAGAATTCAAACCCTACAGAGAACATTTTAAAACCTTGCCAAAAAACAGTCCAGGAAAACAGTGACCAGACTGACAGCAGGGAGGGAGCCTACTGGAGGGACACCACCCAGACACTGGAATGCAGCAACATAAGGCAAGGCAGAGTCAAAGCAACCAGTACACGGCTCAACACACCCAGTTCTATGTCTACTCTGAGGCTGTGGCCCCCATCTCTCCCCTGTGTGAACAACTGCCAGCAGAGAGCAGCAGAGATCAGTGGCAGCAACCCCAGGGCCACAGCAATTCTCAGGGATCCAGCCAAGGAACAAATGGGAACTGGTGCATAAGGGTAAGAGAGAGTTGCACACAGAAATGGATCACGTGGCCCCACGCCCTTCTCACTTCAGCACCACATGGGAGGCACGAGCTGAGTTGCTGGGCTTCAGCTCCCACCCTGGGCTCCCTCTGTGAGCACCTTAAGTCTAGGCGACCCACGCATTCACCACCTGTTACCGTCAGCAATGGGATGAGTCCATGGGCTTCAGTACTCACCCTAAACTGACAATACAAACACCAGAAGGGATTTCATATTACTTGCATATATGATCCCTGTATGAACCCATAGCAACAAACTGCATGAAAAGTGGCGGCCCTGGAGTCTGGGGGACAACAACATACTATACACAGAAAACCCAAGAAAACCTTCCAATTCTTTCCTAGAACTTCTGACTAAACTTGCTGCATATTCTGGTCTACCTCAGTGAACACAGATGGGGGAGACCCTGTGCCACTTGTACCCAGCATCATGGGTGCGCCCGATGCCTGGCTGCGGGAGAAGGGGAAAGAAGGCACAAGGAATCAGGAGCAACAAATTACATAAAAAGGAGCAGTCCTGGAGACCAGGAGACAACAACATACTGTACACAGCAGACCCGAGAAACTCTTCCAATTCTCTTCTAGAACTAATGACTAAACTTTGTATACACCCTGGTCTACCGTGGTGAGCATGGGTGGGGGAGACCACACACCACTTGTGCCCAGTATCGGAGGTGCACGCGATGCCCAGCTGCAAGGGGCAGGGAGTGACAACACTGGAGAACGAGATGGGAGGAGGTGAGGACCTGGAACTGGGGAGCAGACCCGGTTCTCTAGTTGGGTGGAGATGGCCTCCAGGGAGTCATGGGCGGCCTACAGGGAGACACTGGTGGGCTATAAAGGGACCCTGGGGACCTTGACAGAGAGCTCAATAGCCTGAGGGGCGTGGGGGCTCCCTCCAGGCTACAGGAGAACCCTGAAGACCTGGTCCGGGCCCCTGGCAGTGTGGCAACAGGGCGGAGCTAGGTGGTCTGCTGGGGGTGACCCTGTGGACTTGACCCAGTCCCCGGTAGTGCAGTGATGGGGTGGAGCTGGGCGGTCCCCTGGGGGCAACCCTGTGGACTTGATCCGGCCCTTGGCAGAGCCTCGCCAGAGCAGAGCCCTGCGGTCCACTTGGGCGAGCCTGAGGACTCGACTGGGCCTCCAGACGAGTTGTACCAGGGTGAAACCTGGTGGTTCATGGGGTAACCCTGCTGACTCTACTGGACCATTGGCCTTGAGGGCTTGTCAATGGGGACTTGATTATGATGAACCTGGTTCCCTGCTTATTTATTGTCTTTGAGCATGGGAGTTTTTCCACTTCCTACCATAGTAATCTGTGTACACCCATATTTGTTACAGCATAATTTGAAGCAGCCATGTCTCTTGCCAATGTGAGAGTCTGAGGGAGTAAATAAACCCAAAAATACAGTTATTATCAGAATTAAGATGATTATTTGGGTGGTAGAACAATGGAGATGAGGGTGGAGAAAATTGATTAGTCGAATGAGCCATCATCTTTATAACTGAGCAACAAATCTGCAGATAACATTATGTAATACAGCATCCAATATTAATCCCCTACTATCTTCTTTATAATTTGGTATTTCCTTAATTGTTTTTGTGTTAACTAATGTGAAGATAACATTATATAATACAGCATCCAGTGCTAATTCCCTGCTGTCTTCCTTATAATTTTATATTTCCTGTATTGATTTTGTATTATTTTGGTTTGTATGTCTCCATTCTTCTGTCTTTAAAATAAAATAAAAAAACAAAAAAAATAGATATGAAAAAGGAAAAGGGCTGGGGATATAGCTCAGCACTGCCTTGTCTTTGGATTCAATCCCCAGTAAAGCTCCCTCCAACCAAAAAGGGACACAGATACATAAAATATCATATATATATATATATATATATATATATATATGTAATATAATATCCTATATTAAATTATATTATATATCATATATTACATAATACCATATATTATATATTACATATTATATATCTGTGTGTGTCCCTTTTTGGTTGGAGGGAAATTTACTGGGGATTGAATCCAAAGACAAGGCAGTGCTGAGCTATATCCCCAGCCCTTTTCTTATATATATGATATATATATCTCATATATATGTGAAGAATTTTATCATTATTTTAAGGGAACCAAAGCTAGTTGCCACAGAAAAGACTCACACTGCAGATATGGCACCACGGGCACGCTAAGGAGGCCTTCCCAAGAGCAGCCATGGAAGGAAGCGAGACGCTGTGTGGGGGTCTCTTTTCAAGTAAAGCCACAGTCTCAGCTGGATACCTCGTCAGGCTCTGGTATACAAAGTGCACCACACAGATTGTTATTTCAGGGACAATTTACTGGGAATTTATATGCAACATGAATCGGGAAGGGTGTTGAGCACTTTGACACCTCTGACTGTCACCTGTACATAGCTCCAGAGGCCAACGGCAACTTCAATCTGAGCTTTCCAAAATGAGCAGTTGGCCACGGGCACGTGGACCCCGCAGTGCTGGTGTCTGAAGTGTGTGAGAAGAGCTCTGGCCGCACCTTAGTGGAGTGCAATAGTATCTGCTGCAGTTACTATGTGAGACGGCAAGGATTTTAGGGTGAACTCAGCACTAGAATGAGCTTCCCGGCATATTATGTCACCCATCTGTTTATCTACAATGTAAACCTGTTCTTGTTTGGTCAGCAAATTTTACAGACACTGTTCATGAAACAAAATATTGTAAGAAATACCTTAGTACTCCAGTGGCTCAATTAACAGCCTGTGCTCTTTACTGTTGCAAGCAGTTTGCACATCTTTAGTCAGTGTGCACATTTTTCTTTGTAGTCGTTCTCTTTCTTTCCATATAGCATTTATAACTGTGCTGGGGACTTCAACACGGGGATTAACTGGGTTATTTGGTCCACTCTGTCTCTCTGGCGCACTGGTGCTCTTCTGTCTTTCTGCCCTGTACCTCCACCTTCAGCCACAGCAGCATTCTCTAAGGGACTTGGAATCACCAGGCCTTTCTAGCTCAAGCTGACCTGGGTGTCCCCGTTCTTGAAATGTCTGGCCCCATCTCAGTCTATACTTCTTAGGTCAGAAGTGATCATCAAAGCGGCTTTCCTCTCACTCTTTCCCTTCCTACACTTTGACTCCATTAATACAGAGACCATCTTTTACTGAATACTGTCTATTTACCTTCTAACACAGTAGCAGCCCCAAATAGCCCAAACAATATTTGTTGAATGAATAAAAAACAAAAGATGGACCTAGTCAGTGATGTGACCTTTTTACAAATGCTTTAGAACTTTGACCTCTAAGTGGGCATTAATTTCTTAAAAAGTATCAATGGAATGTTGCATCTTTAGTTTAACTACATTCTCATTGTTCAAAATACTTTTGAGACTTCTGTACTAGATTACTCTTCAGAGTATATTTTTTTGAATATTCCTAATAAGGTTAAATTATATCTTTTTGTAGAAAAAGCTAATCCTCTTTAGTGGCCAAGACAATAATATTATATTTGATCATTTTAAAAGTAGTGTGGCTGATGTTTTCTTTCTTGTCAGATGTTTCAAAGCTAGCCTAGAGGATTTCTCAGCTGTACATGTTAGATGACATGAAACACTGATATAATTGGAAATGGTACATGGGTGTCTTTTGGTAAAGATTAATACGCGTTTTGACAGTCTTTTATTTCTTGTTAAAAACAAATTTCAGCTTCCTTACTTCAGAATTATAAGTTTGCTTGAAAATAATTAAGTTGAATAACTTTTAACAGGACTTTTAGTGGTGATCTTCATTCCAAGTGAATTGTACTCTCCATTACTTTGATTTATTTATTTATTTATTTTTTTGGTGGTACTGGGAATTGAACTCAGGACCCTGCGCTTGCTAGGCAAGCGCTTATTCCACTGAGCTATATCCCCAGCCCCTCTCCATTACTTTGAAAATCTAAATTATGTTGAGCTGACCTGCCTGAAAGGAAACATAAAAACTGTCTCTAAATGCAGCAGCACAAGGCTGTCTTAGCTGTCTGCTTTAGTAACAAGTTGACTTTAAGCACTCATTTTAAGTAACACAGTTTTGTTATTTTAAGTGACTACATTGCTGAGAAGCACAGGAAAGGGGAAAGTAGGCTTTTCTTAAAAGTCTTACAAATATTTGGTAATTGTGATGGTCATATCTTTACCTATAAAGTGGTTTTATAATTATCTGAAAATAAGTTTGGACTTCAACTCTAATCAAGGCAAATGTTTCACAGTTAGCTATTTTTTAAATGGAATAACATGGAAGTTTAGTTGGTACTACTTAAAATTATCCAAGTTTCTTAAGTGAGCATAGAAGGAACTGTGTCTTTCTTTTGGTTTACCCAATGAGTTCATTAGGAAATGCTTCGAAGCTTATGTCCACACTTTCTTCTCATAATTCCACTAGTCCAGAGTAACTCTGTGCTCTATGGACTTCTTTGTTTATTTCCTGTGAACATGTCTTGCTCTGTTGAAATCTGTGCTTCGGTTTGAGTGCAGGGTTGGGAAGGCAGACAGATGGATCAACTTGGGACTGCATTTTATTTTTTTTTATTTTTTTATTTTTTTTGTGGTACCAGGGATCGAACTCAGGACCTTGCACTTGCCAGGCAGGTGCTTATGCCACTGAGCTATATCCCCAGCCCTGGGACTGCATTTTAACTTGGGAAGGATGAAAGGAATGCGAGATAAAACAGCTTCAGATACTGAAATAGCCTGATTGGTCGGTGCTGTTGTGTACACCTGTGTGACCTCAGTGTTCTGGGAGGCAGGGGCAACAACTCAACAACTGAGCAACACCTGGTCTTAAAATTAAAAAAGGGGGGATTACAATTGTAGCTTAGTGTAAAGGCCCGAGGTTCAATTCCCAGCACTACACATACACACACCCACACACATGTGCATGCACACACACACACACACACACACACACACAGAATTGTTGAAATTCTGAGCTGAAGCCGCTTGTGAGGTTATTGATCAACTGTGAGAATTATGCAAATTTATGGAAGAATAGCAACTTGGGGATATTTATGGGGACATTTGAGTGAATTATAGCTTTTGGCAATGACACGTTCCCACAGTATGTCTGTGGGAACATGGACGGTTAGGGAGCCAGTAGAGGACAGACGAGTGGTGAGAGGGTGAGTCTACAGTGCTGTCGGAGTTACCCTTGTAGGTACTGGAATCACACAGGATAATGGCATGGCTTCAGACAGGAAGACTCTGAATCTGATAACAAACTTTGCGTAAGTGGAGGTGAGATCAGGAGACAGTGGACAGTAGCCATGGAGAGGATTGGGTGGCAAGTAAAGAATGGGGCTTTAGCGATGGATGGAGGAGAAATTGTTTGGAGGTGGTGCTGGAGAATGAAACAGGTGCGGCTCCTGTCCTCTTGCCCCTGTGTACCTGGGATGTGGAAAGGTCCCTGCTGAGAATTTGTCCCGTGGGATGATTCAGGGTGCGGTGAAAGCCGACAACACTCAGTAAAGAATAAAGGCATAGAGAAGTGCGTGGGTCCCTGATTCAGTCCTCATCTAAGCAATGTGTGGGTGAAAAATAGGTGCAGGGGCGTGAGCAAGGGAAGGAGAAGGGCAAGGTGGAGGGAGAGCAGAGATCACCTGGAACACACGGAAAGTGGGGCAGGTTTTCTGTGTAGGAATATTTCCCGGGGAAAGGGGTGAGG
>PVLD010010331.1:0-38007 GCA_004027595.1 Dinomys branickii
AGAAGAAGAAGGAGAAGAAGAAGGAGAAGGAGAAGGAGAAGGAGAAGGAGAAGGAGAAGGAGAAGGAGAAGGAGAAGAAGAGAAGGAGGAGGAGGAAGAGGTGAGAAGAAGGAAGAAAAGGAGGAGGAGAGGGAAGAGGAGCAAGAAAACTAGGAGCAAAAGGAAGTGCGAGGTCAGGAGATACACCCTACTCAGTTTCCCCCCAGTGACCTACCTCCAACCAGGCCCAATTTTTTAACAGCTTCTTTAGCTGATGAATTCAAGAACTCCTATGACCCAATCACCTTTCAAAAGACTTTTGGGAAACATTCTAGATCCAAACTATAATATTCTGTCCATGGCCCCTTAAAGAATCATTGTCTACCTCTTTATGCAAAATATATTTACCTCTAAGAGTAACACACATGGGTCCTGTCCCAAGTGCCAGCGGAAGCTCTTTCTAAAGTAAAATGAAATACCTCCATCATACCTGTTGGAGATTTGTACAATCATTCTTTCTTTTTTATGTTACTTGTGTCATCCAAATTCATCCAAAGTGATTTCTAGAAATCATTAGCTGTCTTAGTTAGAACTTTACATTTATGAAAATAACCTAGACTGGATGTAGCTCAATGATAGAGTACCTATTGGCATGTATGAGGCCCTGAGTTTAATCAGTACCTTCCCACACACACACCCATACACACAAGCAAAAAATAAACCTTACATAATCATCCTTTCCTTATGACACATATGAACTTTAATAAATATCAGTGTAGGCATTACTTCCAAGAAACAGGACTCACAGGTACAACTGAGTTGAAATTTTATTAATTTTTTCCATTTATCATTAAAACACTGATCCATGGATCAATCATGAGTTTGCCTATTGCTATCAGGTTCTCCAATTTCTATGGTCATAAAAATCTTCAATTTAATATTTAAAGTATAGTCTCCTTAATACTGACAAAATAGTCTTTGCTCATATTCTCTTTCAGCTGTCTTATTTTGGGGTGGCCACTGGTCAGATGAATGAGAGGCCTCCATAACATGACATTCCCTGCCGAAAGTCCTATGAAGTGTACAGGATTGAATCACAGCAAGAAAAAAGGGTTAATGTGGACAAGGAAATAGGTGCCTTCCTAACTGAGTCATTTTACCCTGGTCATCTAATTCTATGCTCTGAACTTGGCTTACATTTAAAGCTCATTTTCTACTCTGAGGTTGTCTTCCACACACACACACACACACTCACTCACACCCTTTACCTGTGGTTCTTCTGCAAGGGATAAGTGTCTACCTACTGGAGAGCTAATCACGTGGCTTCTTTCACAGCTCTGGTCCCTTTCTGCTGAAGTTTCCTTTGCCCAGGCCTGTCTGTATGCTACATCTAAGACAAGCCCAACCCTCTTTCTGGTGTGCTTCATATCTCTTCACCTGGAGACACTCAAAGCATTATCTTCTGACACTGAGTGTGCAAGCCTGTGTCAGTGCAGCATGGGCCTTGCCATATTCTGCCGCCAGGGAAGCCGGCCACAGTCCTGTGGACTCAATAATAGCCGTTGCACATTCACAGTGAAGCTATATCAGAAATGTTAGCAAAGCCCCTGTCCCAAGGAGGTGGTGGTAAAGCATCGCCAGATTTAGAGGGGGAAAGATACCCATTAAGTTTGAATTTCAGATAAATGAGGGAAAAATTTAGTCTTAGTGTGTCTCATGGGATATTTGGGATATACCATACTTCAATCCATTATTCTTTATTTGCTTGAAATCAAAGTTAATTGAACATCCTGTATTTTATCTGCCAACTCTGTGGTGATCAGATTCAGAAATACAAGAGTTACTTTCAATTTTCACTCTGGATGAGGTATTAAATATGCTTGTAACCAGCTTTAGCTAACCTTTTGGAAAATTTGGACTGAATTCTAAAACATCACTTTGGATGATGGCATGGATTATCTTGGCTCTTTGGCTGAAATTTCCATGCAAATATCATGCTACATTTTCTTTAAAAAATTCTCTTTGATCACCATGCTCAGCACCTAAAGTTCCCCAGGCTTCAGGAACTCTATCAATTTAGGACATGTTTGCTCCAGTTTGACTTGGCTGTTACAACAAAACAGAGACAGATTTTACAGGGAATGCTCAGGCTGAACTGTGGCTTATTTGTTGGTGCTAGAATTCTTGATGTATTGGAAATCCCTGTACTTTCTTCATCTCCTAGAGCTGAATTGGTTCCTGCCAATTGTTGGAGAACAGGACACCTAACTTACAGGTAATTCAGGTCAAGGTTTCTACATAGGCTCACCTTCTGGGCCCACATACATTTTTGTTTCCTGTTTAAGTAGATGATATATGATACAAATATTGTTCTTGATAAAAAGTATATTAGAAATTCACCATACATGTAGAGTTATAGGGAAACATGACAGCTTATTTGGAGAGTTATTTTCACAAGCAACATGTATTTATTTCTGTCTGCATTTTATCAACATGTATTTATCAAAATGTGGAAGTTTATCCATGGGCTATGTTTTAATTACTCATAGGATGCTTGAAGAGAGCTGCAGTACAGGGAGGAAGAGAGATTGAAGAGAATAGGGTACTCTTTCTTTCCTTTTTTTTTTTTTTTGTACCTGGAATTGAACTCAGGACCTTGTGCTTGCCAGGCAAGCATTTATTCTGCTACGCTATATCCCCAGCTAGGGCACTCTTAAAATTTAGTCATAATTGTAATTTGAAGAATTCTGTCACCTTTATTCCAAAAAGGTAAGGAAAAACCTCTCCCCAGTTCTCCCCATTACTCTGACATCTCCACACATTGTGCTTCCACGGGCTCCTTATTTGATGTTATTAGCTTTTGTAGTGTATAGTTCTATTTTTCCTTTAGTAATATTTTTCCAGATGGAAAGTTATACAATTTCATCAGAAAATATCTGGAAAACAGACCATACTAGAGGAGATAGAAAAATCTTTGGAACCTATCATGGAGGAATCATATTTAGTGGTTACAGAGTGCTACACAGATTACTTTTCAGTGAAACAGGTCACAGAGGTCATGTGGGTTACACTACTTTGTAAATTTTCTTTCTCTCTTGACAATATGCCATAGTATTCTGATATCAACTTTAAAAATTATATGAGACCATTTTAAAGTTAATAATTATTTTGCTTGTATGCACTTACGTGTAGAGTATGATAACATAACTCTTTATAATATATAATGATTAAATTGGGACATAATGTGACTTTCAGTTGTGGAGTATTTTTCTGAAGAATGTTCTAATCCTCTCCAGTTGGATCTGAATATGATAGTTCCTACTTTTATATAATTATAAATAATTCCATAATAAACCCCTCCCAGTAGAAATCGAATTATTTTGCTGGTATAAGTTCAGGAGAGTGAAATGACGCAGCTCCAGGGGACGTCTTCTTTGGCGGCCTTTCAAACATATCACCTTGGGGCTCTTAGGCAAAGCTGCAGCAGTAATCTTCCACTAGGATTCTATGGGATGGAACAGAGTTCTGGAAACTTTCCTGAAAGTTCATTAGCACTGAGTGTTATTTCTTTGAAAGTGAAAAATGAAACCAAGCTAGGTGTGGTAGCACATGCCTGTCACCCCAGCTTTCTGGGAAGTTTAGGCAGGAAGAGGTGGAGTTTGAGTCCAGCCTGGGCTACCTGGAAGACACTGTCTCAAAATAAAAAAGGAAAAAGGGACAAGCTCACTGCAAAACCCATGCATTCCTTCCCCAGTACCGCAAAAGAAAAGAGTGAAAATTTGAACACAGGTCCATCAGCTTCAACCTGTGTGCACGGTGCCTGTTCCACTGAGTGCCATTGTCTCTCTGCTGGCATTTCCTTTCCTCTTCGGTGGGGTACTAGAGCCAGGCAGAGAGAGTTTATCTTGGAGAGTTCTCTTCTGGACTGTTACATTGAAATTTGCCTTCTAAAAATGTTTTGGGTCTCCCATAGGCTAATCTTTTATTCTCAACCAATGTGTGATCACTGTTTTCATGAATTAAAGAAAATGGTCCTCACTGAAAGATTCATACAGAAGGAAATTGCACATAGGATGTCCTTCCCATATCGGGTACTGTGCCACCTTTCTCCACAAGGAAAATGATCCCATTCCAAGTCCACTGCTTCTTTTGTGTTGAGTATATTTCACAGATCGTGTTTTCCTCCACAAAGCCAGCATTACTGCTGAATCACACGTATATATAACTATGGGTGTATGTAAGAACATATTTATATCTGCGTGTGAGTTATGTGTGTCTGCATGTTTTCTTTTAGCTTGTTCATTCTCTTTTCTTTTACTAAACTCAAACAAGACAAATTTGATTTTCTAATGGAAACTGGTGAGGTGCATGAATGTTGGGGGATGCATATGCCGGGGTTGTGTATAGCCAAACTTGAGTGCAGGTGCATGGATCGCATGCTGCATGGAGTATATCTTGGAGGAAAGAAGATGTGGAAGACGTGAAGAATGGGCAGCCCACTGGCCATGTCTCTGGGTTCTCACCTTTTGTAGGTCCCAGAGCAAATTTGTCTTAAGCAAGAATCACAGAAAGAGAGAGAGCAGGTCACTCCTTAGTAACAGAATCACCCACAGGATTCGGAGTTAGTCAGAATCTCCTTTTGATTTTGAGCGCCGTTCAAAAGTATCTTCTGTGCCGCTTGAATTCCTTTTAATCTACACTGCTGTTGAGATATCAAATATTGTGGCACGCTGGGCTTATGGTCATCTGTTTCTTTTCTCTTAGACATTCAGATACAGAAAGATGAACTTTAAAGCAGGAAAAGTGAAGTAATCTTAACTATGATTGTTATAAGCATGCAGAAAGGGCTTTTTCTCAGTTTTGCTGTCCTGGAACAAGTGTGCTGATACTGATGCCTGTTTAAGTGGAGAGGGTTAATTTAGTGAGCACTTCAGGCAAGTGTTTCTGTTTGGTTAGATGTTTAATGAGAAATTGCTGTTGTTTCTGGGTTTCCTCCTGCAAGATCTTTGGGGGGGACAAAACAAAGAAAAAAAGGCCCTTGCTCAAAATGCATCCACCAGTGCAGCAAAGGTCACAGCAGACAATCAGTCCACACCAAGCTCATGTGTTAGTAAAGGAGGGAAATTTCAAGACGATGCAAGACACCAGATGATATCGAATGTAGATAAATCAAGCCCTAGCAGTCTGAGCAGTGTTTGTAGACGTTATAAAGGAAACAAAGGGAGTTAGCAGTGGTGGGCAACAGGGCTGGGGTAGAACGGGCCAGGAAGCAAAGTCTGTGTTCTAAGGATTCTGCTCTGTTTGCATTTTAAGGATGTATTTACATTTATAGTAAATGGAAAATAGTAAGCATTGATTTCAAAACAAAAGTTTAATGAGAGAAGAGGAGGGACAAAGAAAGGCGGTGGGGAGAGGGAGAGGGACGGGGGCGGGGCGCGAGGGGAGAGTGGAGACCGTGCCTGTGCCCACACTTCTGAGGATCCCCTTCTTGCATAAGGAGGGGGAGCAGGTGGTGATGGAGAGCAAAGGTCCTGTTTAGCTGCGCCCCTCTGAAGGTACCACACAGGAAGGACAAACGTAGAGCCGGAAGCAAGGGCTTGCTGCCTGCCCTTTCGGCATTTTCCGGAGTCCCGCGGAGTCCAGCTCTTCAGTTCCGCTGTGACCATAGACGCTGGCCAGCGGCTCTCTCTAGCTTGCTCACAGTCGAGACTCAGGTGCAGAACTCTGCTCTGAAGAGGTAGAGAGCTGGAGAAACCAGGAGTGGCAGAGTGATTGGCTGTGTGGTCTTAGGGGTCTGGCTGCCCCATCCACCTCAGAGAAGGGTCTTTCATCAGTGTCACCTGAGGCCTGCCCAACCCCACCCCCGTCATATGACCTTGAACGTACAACGCTGTTTTCCGGAGGCTAACATTTGGCCAAAACTTGAATGTTTCTGCTAGTACATATGGCAATAATTTGTCCGAAGAGCACTGAATTACTCATTGGTTTATTTTTCAAGATTTTCTGTTTCAGTGGACATGTAGAAAAATTGAGTTTCTCTTAGAATTTAAAACAATAGATATAAATAAAAAATCCAAGCAGGGAGGTGCATGCCTGTAATCTCAAGCCTCTGGCAGGCTGAGGTGGGAAGAGTGTAAGTTGGAGGCCAGCCTGACCAAATTAGCGATTTATGGAGACTGTGTCTTAAATAAAGGTAAATAAGTAAAAGTTTAAAAATACATTAAAAAGGCGCTGAGATGTAGCTCAGTGTGAAGACTTTGACCTCTATCCTCCATAGTTGGAGGGGGAAAAGATTATTTTTAAGCGACAAGACTGAAAATTGGTGAAGGATCTGATTTATTTTTTTCTCCCTGTGGGCGACACATTAACCCTCCTCTCAAGAAACACATTAGGAGGAGCTCTGGCTTAAAGAAGCATCACTTAGGTGAGGCACGGACCTCAAGATGGGACGGGGGCGGGGCTTTCCGGAGGAGTCTCCTGGCTGAGACAGTGATTTGCCCCTGGAAGCTGAGAGTCCAGTGGAGGAAACCATTCACTACTTTGCTTTATCTGAGTCATGGTGAAGAGTGGCAAAGGCAGAAGACACCGAAGAACAACAGAAATTGTGAATTATTGCAGACCCAGGCATGCGATCATTATAACCCATGCTAGTGCCATGGTGATTCATGTCATAGACTACATTTACATCACAGGTCTGCACTAATTATCTTTATTTGTGATAATCATCACAATACCACCCACTTATTGCAGTTTTCTGCTGTGCTAGGTACTAGGCTCAGCACTGGAGTGAAATCTTTTCATCTTGCTTGTGAAGTCCCTAGTGATATTGGAGAATGTCTAAAATAATACAGAAAAGTGGTTTGGGTGGAAACAGTTGATGGTAGGATAAATAAATGATACTGATGAATGACACATTCATGAACACTGTAATATTGGAGATTTTAGTAGATATAGGACCCAGAACGGTTTTGGCAGACTGGACCCATGGGCTGTTGATTGTATCTCACTGACTGCACGTATGGACATTTTCTTAGTTTCATAGAAACAACTGCAGAAGTCTATTATGAATGCATAGATTAGCAGCAAGTGGCACAGACAATATATCCAGGAAATTTCTTGAATGCGGATTAGTAGATGGTTTTTATAGCAGCTAAAATACCTACTGTGAACTCTGGTTGCTTGGATCATGGAGGGTAAAGGCAACCACCAACCTGCTCTGTGAAGTGTTTGCTTTCTGATGCAGCATTTAAAGACAAATATAAGTGAAAGGAAATGTGTGCAGAGGACAGCTAGGAGACAGAAAGAGGAGGGAGGGTGCACATTGAGTAGTAAGACAGAGGTCCAAGCCTTGAGCACGACCCTCAGGGGTTGAAGGGTTAAAGAGGGAAGTGTGTCATCTTTAGATCCACACAGGGCAGATCCAGGCAGAGGAAGTTGTAGAGTCCAACTCAAGTTTAAAAAGTATTTTCATACATTTGGAACAACATTTAATGAATTCTCCCAACATAGCTTTCAGAGTGTTTGGGGCCTAAACCTCTTAATTTCACAAATGTAAACCTGTACCTTTAAATGGTAATAGTTCAACAATTGTCAGTAGATGGCAGTAGGATACCATGCATTTGGCCTGTAGCAGCTGGAATTTCATCATTAAACATGCTGGAAGTAGTTTTTTTTCCCTAATTATTATTTGAAGGTGTGTCCTAATCTATTGTTCACAGAGAAATCTATGATTTGAAAAGAAAGGAAATAATATTTCCTAATTAAATGGGCAAGAATAATTAACAAATACTACTTTAAATTTATCCCAATGCCACCACCATGTTTCTCTGCTGGGCTCTAAACATCCATGGAAGGAAGGTGTGTGTGTGTGTGTGTGTGTGTGTGTATGTTTGATTGACAGGACCAGTTTTTATTAAGGTCATTCCAAAGTTTAATACAAACGAATCTGTGAAAAAAATTTAAAAATACATTCCTGCATTGTGCAGGAAATATTACTATGAAGAAATTCATTGCAAATTACTTCATTTATGTAAGTATGTTTTTTTACTTAGAGATCTAGAAATTTAAAATAAAGGTATGCATTCTTCATAAATTAATTGAATGCACGCTGTTTTCCTAGTTTTTTAAAATAAATTTTATTCAACAATACTCAGCTGACTGATTTTCATTTCTACAAAATTTGCTTCAAACAGAGTCCTTTGGGGCTTTGCAAATAGGAAGACAGTCTCTATATTCAGCCACATAAGCTTAAGTATATATTCTTCCAGGTTATATGTGTATGTCAAAACATGTGGAAAATAAAACTTGATGGTTTTAATTTGGAAACAAGAAGGTAATAATGACTGTCCCCACCCTTTTTTTGTTTAAAAAAAAAAAAATAGCAAGACAGTTCTACCTCGGGGTGCAGAAGCATCTAACAGATCACCTTCTTCCTACTAATTCTGAGCGCTGTGTTTATAACAGGTGCCAGGTACACATATTCAGGGTCAGCTCTATGTCTGGAAAGTTGCATGGGGAGACCATTTAGTCACAAAATCATACGTGGGTTCCCTCATTCCTCTTCAGTTCTAAGCAATGAAATGTACCCTGGGCTTCCAGGGGGACAAATTGTTTTAATTTGCTGAAATTTCCTCACTCTTTTGGATTGTGAGAGCTCATTCCAAAGCACAGAGAGGCCTGTGGTAGAGTTTTACCTAGACATTTTTGAAGGTGATTCTTCTAGCAAAAACTAAGCAAAATATTAATTTCTGCCTATGCTTCCCACCCAATCCATCCAATCCACTGAGACCCTTCCTTTCTCATTTATTCTCTCTCTTCTGCCTCTGTCTCTGTTTTATTTTAACCGATGGGAAACAAGCAGAGTTGTGCTTCCCTGCAGGGGGAATGGAAGCCAATACAGCCTCTCTGTACAGAGAGGCAGTGTGACCCTTGCGGGACCCTGTGCTTTCTGAGTTTTCTTCTTTCCATCAACATATGTGCTCGCATTCTGATGGAAATTTTGCAAGATTTAAGCAATAAGTGCCTGGAAAGTTTTGTTATGATTCTCTTAACAAAAGATTCTAAGTAAAACGAAAGTAATGTGTGCTTATATCCAGAACAATTAACATATTTCTTCTTTGGCCAGAAAAATAATCATAATTATTAGTAATCTATGCATGTTTTACATCATTCTTTTAAAGGAGACAATCAGAATACTAAGCCATCTTTACTTTACAAATTATCTCTGATATTTTTCCTAATATACAATATATTCTACCTCTGTCAATATAATACATAAATAATCCGCTGTATATTTGCTTCAGTGCTTCAACGTTTCCACATGTGTTAAAATTGTAACAAAATAAAATTTAAGCTTTCTTACAAGCATTAATTTTTTGATAAATTTTTACCAATTAGAGTACTGTTTCCATATAATAATCTTACTTGCTTTGTAAAAATAAGCCTTACAGAATGAGAGGCTGGAATAATACATATCTTTTAAAAACACGTATTTTAAAAATTTTAGGGACTTGCTTCAACCAAAAATCTTGCTGAGCTCTTTGTAGAGTTGTGTGAAGATTTCTACATTATTGAGTTAAAGTCTTAAAAGTTCTGATTTTTTTGACCATATTTTGACATGAAATAATTTGTCAGTGAACAAATATTCTTAAGCTTACAAAATAAAATTTTAAGGGAATATCACGACCGAAGCATTTTATTTCATACAACTTAATTTGAACTCAAAAGAGTCTATGATTTGTTTATTTGTTTGTTTGTCTTTTCCTCTGAAAGATAGTTAATTGCTGAAGCACGGAGAACATTTCATATTCCAGCTTTGCAGTTGTGCCTGCAAACCTGAGACTAATGAGACCAAGTTCTCACCCCAACTCTGAACTTGCTGACTCCTCTGATTTAAAATCTGAGCATCTGAACATTGGTGAGTTATTTTAAATAATGATTTCCTTTTGTTATTGTTGCTGCTTTATGAAGAGTTTTTTTTTTTTAATACAACAAAGACGATGCTGTGGATCTAATGTAGGAAAAAAAGGCTTGATGGTCTGGCAGACATCTACACATGTGTACTTAGTTAAAGCCTTACTATATTGCATATTATTAATGATGACAATCATGAACTTGCATGCATTGTTTATTTTGTAAATACACATAATGGGGCTTTCAAAAAAGGAGATCAGCTGCCCTTGCAACGGTGGCCGTGGCCGTCTGCTGTGGAATTAAGTACTCAGGGGCCCTTTGTGACTTGAGTTCTGACCCAGTCCATTTGACTATTTATGCTCATGGTACATTTTTAAGTCTATCTGTAATTTTTCTGAGAGAGCATCGAAAATGAACCATAGGTCTACTTCAGAGAATAGATTAGACTGGCTGTTTATAAGTGGCTTTGAACATCAGCAGCACCTGTAAAACTAAAAATGCAGTAAATGCCATGAGTTTATGGTCATAAAATGCAGAAAGGATCCCAGGAGCCCTGAGTGACAGAGAATACTCTTTAGATTAGTTTAATGAATTTAATGAATGTGCGTGTTTCATCTGCTGTATTTTAACTCCGAAAACCAAAAAGAAACAGAACGGACAAAGAAAACTCTCTACTTGTCCATGAGACCTGAGGCTTCCAGCTCCGTTTATTTCAGTAATTTTAATTTTTATTTTATATTTCATGCCAATTCATGTAACCTTCACCTTGACCTTTGGGTTTCATTTTGACCCTGCCTCGCTCTATGCCATGGTCTGAATTATTTGATCTTAGTGGGAATAGATGGGATAGAAAGAACAGCTAGGAGAGGCAAGACTGCTAGAAGATGAATTCAGAAGTGATCTGTGCATTACCTGAAACCTGGGCCCTCCGGCCTGTCCTGCATCTACTCCTCGGTCCCTTTGAGAGTCAGAGGGAGGCTGAGGATCCTAGAAATGAGAATCCCAGGGAAATATTCACATGAGAAAAAAGGACTGTTTGTTTTTATAAAGTTTTAGAAATCCTGGCCTTAGCAAATCTTAAAAGGCTCTACATATTACCTCTGTCTTAAATATCGCTGGATGTCTTAGGCTTTTGTGGAGGGGTTTAACGCTGTCCTTTGTTGAGGGACAACTAGTGTGTTCTGTGACACAGAGGAGTTGCCAGTTCAAAGGATGCAGCCTTACCTTGGCTCTTCCTCTCTTCCTTCCTTCCTCCCTCCCTCCCTCCCTCCCTCTTTTCTTTCTTTCTTTCTTTCTTTCTTTCTTTCTTTCTTTCTTTCTTTCTTTCTTTCTTTCTTTCTTTCTCTTTCTTTCCTTTCTTCCTTCCTTCTTCCTTCTCCCCTTCCCCACCTCCCCACTGTGGTTTTTGCTGGGGGGCTTACTTTAAAATATTCACATGAAATTCACAGACCTTTTTCTTTCAAGAAAAGACAAACTCTTTATGATCAGGACACAAATCTGTGGTTCAGTTTGTAAATTGAAAGTGGAGGAAAATATATGTCCTTAATTAGGTGAATAATTAGAAAGTTACTGTTCTTGGAATGGGAAATATTTATAGGTATTAATTGCTGTCAAGCTCACTTAACATATCCTGTATTAATTCTTTCCCGTTTCTCAATATTCAGGAGTAACTGCAGCCTCCTACATGCAAATCTTTCCATAATATTCTTAATTATATTAAATATCTACCTCTTCCACTTTAAATAGCACTTTCACAAGTATCCTACATTAAGAAAATTTAAAAGGCTTTCTTTCCACATTTTTTATTCAATTGAAGTTAGTTTAGAGCATGGAGAATCAGACACAGGAACTACAGCAGGCCTTCGACATTTCTCTGACAATGATTTCGGCGAGGTGACTGTGTGTTTTGTTGAGAAAAGGACTGGATGGGGTATTGACAGTTTCTCATCAATAGCTGGGCCCTGGAGGCCTGGCTGTTTGGGCCTGCACTGATTGACTACTCCTTAATAGACATATAATTGTTGACAAATACCTTCCAATAGACTGTGGCAGTGCCCAGGCAGACAAAGGAGATTTCAGGATGAGAGAACCCAGAGCCTAGCCATGCGGTAGAGGCGGCGCCTTACAGAGGAAAGAGATTCCTGTCATAGTGCATCTCCTAAGGGAAACTAGGGCAAGGCATCTTCACTGCCAACCCCAGACAGCCTTGCTAAAATTGAGAAATTAAAAAGACTCATTTTGTCTATGTTTCGTGGAGTTCCTGAGGGGACGGAATGAACCCAGATTCTATCGTGCAGCTTGGTCTCAAATCTATTGCTTTGCTCCTGTCAAAACAAACAAACAAAGAAATAAAACCCTAATATATCTTTTAGGTTGTTTATGGTATTATAAAATCTACCAGCCTAATGCTTACTGGCTCACAATAGGCTATTTAGATAATTTCAAAGAACCTTGGGCAATAAAAGAGTGAAGAAAATGTGAATTTGGGTATCTACTCCATTTACCATTAAAATAGTAGAGAGGCCCAGAGCTGCCTCCACAGGATAGGTGCCTTCAGGAGCATTCTGGAAGCTTGGTCTCAGCCTCAGCACTGTCTGTCCTGGCCTACTTTCCCAGATCAATGTCTGGCTGTGAAATAGCTCTTGAAAGTTCGCCTCTCAGAATGGATTCCCCAGGTCTGAGCAGTTTCTGTAAATCTCCCTCCTTGGGGGCTGATTCTCAACCATGGGAGGCCATGACTGCATTCAGCTCCCGACAGGAGCCTGCGTGTCAACAATGGCGCTAGGAGATGTTCAGATCTGCAAGATAGTGTGAGCTAACAAAATAAAATAAAATGTAAACAAAGTTAAAATGCAAACTCAGCTTTACCGGGCAGCATAAAACACCAGGCAGAACAGTAGATCCAGCTGGGCCTAATGGGATCAGAGACGCTGGTCCCCACACAGAGTCCTGCGAAGGCATCAAGGTGACACGGCAGGCATCCTCTTGACATCCTGTGTGAAGATGAACCTGCTTGTGCCCAGAAGACCTTGAGTCCAGTCTTTGATTTTTATTGATCAAATACGCAGATTAAATCTCACATCATACAGCACCACAATCTTGAGCCTTCTATGTTAACTTCTAGAAATCCCTGTGAAGCCCCTTCTGAATCATCTTTTTATGCATGAAGGAGGGCTGGAGTGTACATGTATTTCAGACAGATGTACAAAGTAAGAGGGCAGATACGGGGGCCTGATAGCTCCCAGGCTCTGTGGCAGAAGGATGAGCCAGATAAGAATGTTGCTTGTTACCTGTTGTCAAATTCAAACCCATAGTTAGGATTCATTTCAGGAAAGGAGATTATTTTTTGAAGTTGCTTCTTTTACAGTCTGTAAGCATTCCTAAACAGGCAGGCTCCTGCAAACAGCTGCCTCACAATGTTGTGTGTGTGTGTGTGTGTGTGTGTGTGTGTGTGTGTGGTGTCCATTAATTCAGAATTACTCCAATTACAAGCTTTTGATGCTCTGAAACCCCCTCACTAACCCAAAAGAGATGGAGAGCCCTCGGACCATCCAATCAGATCATTTTCCCTGCCGCCTGCAGCAGATGTAAGCAATTTACTTTTTTATTTCTGCATATTCAGTGTGAGCGGAGCTGTTGGGGACCTTTCACCCCAGAGCCTGCAGGATTCTAACCCTATCAAATTAAAGCAGTTTGCTCACTTATTCCCAAACGCTTTGCTGGTGCTAAGCAGACATCCCGCTGCATAGCAATGGCGGGTGTTCGTGTCCACTCATAGCCCCAGCCTAATCAGAGATTATTAAGGAAAATATACAGTGCTTTAATTTGATGAGATTGGTTATAGGTAGTGCAGTTAAAGGTCACACTCCTGCGTGTATCTCCCTCCGTCTCTGTAATATTTTCTTCTCGCTTGACAATCCTGAGCTGCAAACAATAGGCCAAGGCGACACATTTATTTTTGACATGCTGTGATGGGCTCAATTGGGATAAAGATGAATTATTTAAAGATTGCATAAACAAACATCCTAGGCCACGTTTTGGTTACATCTTTCTCTTTGTGCTCTGTGGATGCTGTTGCCTCAAAAGAACCTGTTCAAGAAATGTGTGTCCTTTGGCCAGAAACACATTTAGATAGAGGGTCCAGATAGGCAGCTGCCAGACGGCCGGGTCGGCTCCCTAACTCCTGTTGCTGACTGCGGAGGGGGCTGGTGGCTCCCAGCTCCCCGGGAAAGGCGCCTCTGAAGAAATGATTTACTCTTCTGACCCTGGAAACTTCTTCACCTGCTGTGAGCTAATTGAGCCAGCCTGTCTGCACCAATGGGAGGGGTGGGGCCACAGTGGGACTGGAGGCCTGGTTTTTTTTTGCTTCCTGTGTACTGTGCTGGGGAAGAAGGCAGGGTGATGGGAAGTGGCCCAGTCATTCCCTGGCAGAGTGAGAGAATTACCAGGCTGTTCTGCTCATTTGAGGGTTGATTTCTGTACCAACGTTTCTTTCTTGCACAGGGAAGCCCTTTCTGATTTCACTTCATCCAAGCATTGGATCCTTTAGGCAATCAGGAGAGAGGCTTGCTTCTTTGTGGTATTTGGGAATCTCTCCCTTTCCTGTTTTTCTAACTGGGACCCTGTTGAAGGCACAGGGAATCACACAGGAGGAAACAGGATGACTTCTAATCTTTGAAACACTTAATGGTTTCTGGGAATGTCTGTGTAATAGCCCAACTGCAGGCTGATTTACCTAGAAATTTACATGAAAATTGCTTTATGCAGCTGTATGTAAAAATTCAGCTCGCACTGTGTGTCACTGTACCGCACAGGTCAAGGCTCAGCCTGGGGGTATTGTAGCCAAAAACAATTTGTCCCCATTCATGGCAATGGGGGAGGGATGCCATAGGGTGGGGCTGAAGGGGACACTAGCAAGCTCTTCAAGACACTCTGTGTTTAGGGAGCAGAGCAGAGCGACAGGGCTGCTCCTCCTCCTCTTTCAGAGCATGCCCAGAACCCCCTGTCTTCAGTGGCTTTTCCTTGGATCTTTAATAATTTAAAGGAAAATTATGCCTGGTTTATTGTCCCACCCTCAAACTATATCGCATAATACTCATAGTAAATTACTTGAAAGGTTTTACTCTTTAGACTGGGAAACAGAATAAAGCTCCTGAAAGTATTGCCCTGTGCTCCTGGAGATGGGTGCAGAAATTCCCCTAAAATCCTCTTTCCATATGTTGTTTTGTTTTGAAAGACAATAGTTTGGAGGCAAAAGAGAGAACTAATAATTGATAACAGTAATGATAAAGCAGAGGATTTGGGGAGAATTTCTTGGTGGATGCTCAGAGTAGAGGAGAGTGAGGTGCTTGTCCTATGGGGTCTGGTGCAGTCTTGGGGATATTCGCTCCTTGGCAGGTCTGAGGAGTCTGCTTGCGCACTCAGGGGCCTTCACTGCACTGACAGTAGCACACGCAGCTCACTTTCTGCTGCATGCACTCTGGAGCCCACAGATCAGAGACCTGGCCGCAAACCCCGTGAGGGAGTTGTGCTGCCTCCGGGAAGGAGAATTCTGCCTTTTCTCTCTTGATAGAGCCTGTGGGCTTGGAAATGAATCTCTCCCCAGGTTTCTAAAGAGGAATTTCATGAGTTAAAAGTGCCAATAGCTACTTCTGAATTTTAGTATGTGTGCTATAAATTTGCGTGCAGTGTTCCCACATCTGCACTGACCAAAATCCTTGATCATTTATGCTACCGACTGTTTCCGTAAAGATGGTGCCCATGATAACTCCTATTCTCTATAGTTGCATGGCTCCATGTGTATCTTTATTTAGAGCAGTTTGTCATGGTTGGGATCTGGATCATTTTGAGAGTGCCTTACGTTGGATGGTGAGAGGTGCTGGGTGAAGGCAGTCTCTGCCTTGGAGCCAAACTGGCCCCTGAATGTCCTTCATGTCAGAATTTTCTTCCCTAAATTTTCATTTGCTTTAAAAGCATATCCCCCATTTTTCTGTCTCATTCTTTCTTTTTGTGCTGCAAGTTATGCATTTTCTGAGATAGGAAGCAAACCTAAAATAATCAAAGGAAAAATAGAGGGTCCACTAACATTTCTTATATAGTGTGAAATTTAGATAAATGACATTCCAATCTTTTAGTTTTAAGATCATAATTCTGCTATGTGTGGCCCTTCCAATTCTTGCCTTTACCTAGATGGCTACGGCCCAGCTGGGAGGGACTACAGCTCTTTTTTTGAGGACAATAATGAAGACCAGTGATAGGCTAGGTAAGAAGATGCTCTTCTGTTTAATAACTGAAATGGTCATTGGTTGAAAAACCCTTCCATATTGTAAGAACTTACAGTAAGAGCCTCCTTATTTGGAGACTCACATGTAAAGTGCGAAAATATTTGCTGATTTTATTCCTTTAGGGATTATAGTATAAAGAATAATGTTTTCAGTGGGAAAAATTAGTTCTTCTTGGTTGGTAGGTGTTTTCAAACTCAAGGAAAGGATGAACTTGGCTCTGCAAGTTCTTGAGCTGATTGTATAAATTTAGTAGGAGTTGTTGGGAATTGAAATATTTCTTTCACATTACCCTCACACCAATGTCATTGTTTCATCACCATTAGTCTCGTAAAGATGGCAGACTGTTGTTTCAACACCTCCTACAGTGTTATAAACGTTCTACTCTTCCTTTATGAATTTTTTCTCAAGTTTCATGTGATTGAGCCCCCTCAAGCCGTTACAATGCATTACTGATTGTGTGGTTTTATAGGTGTTTTTTTTTTTTTTGGTGCCAGGAATCAAACCATGACCTCAAGCTTGCCAGTCAGGTACCGTGTTGCTGAGCTATATCCCTGGCCCTGTGTGATTGTATCATACATGATCTGGTCATCAGGAGATACTGGACAAGAAGATTACTAACTTTTAGATGAATACCAACAACAATAATAAAACCAAAAGAAATGAATTAATCATTCAAACAAAGAAAACAAAACATCTATAAATATGAAGAAAAATACTGGTTAAGAATAGTAAATGGGTAAATCTAAGTCATTATATTTTATAAGGAAAAATTTTGAGACATACCTCTAGAATTCTCCTCAAGATGATACGCTGGCCAGCACAGATGAAGTGAGACCTGAGGAATAGTATAACAATAAATTTGAAAGAGATATAAATTCTAAAATCTCTCTATAAATTTATGATACAAGATTGAAGCACTGAGTATAATTAATTGTATTCTTTCTAAGCAAATGTAAAATGTTTCCATCAATTCCAGAAGAATAATTATCCTACTATGCTAATATCATAAAAAATCAGAAATGCATGCTTAAGGCTTAAGAAAGGCTAAAAGGCAAATTAAATCAAACAGTATTTGAGAGAATGCAATATAAGATTTTTCCATGAATCCATAGACATACAATCAACTTTGGATGCCAGTGGTTTAGAAAATTAAGCATATCATCTCAAATTACTGAGATAACAACAACCTATCCCATATACTCCTTAATCAGAATCCAGACAGGGACACTAATGATGTTTTATATATTATAAAGAAGGTTGGGGCCAGGGATATAGCTCAGCAGCACAGTGCCTGCCTGGCAAGTACAAGGTCCTGAGTTTGATTCCCAGTACCAAAATTTTAAAAAAGGTTATAAAAATGAAACCATTAAAAGTTAAAATTTTTGGGAAAATAATAATAAGGGGTTTCATTAAGGTAGCTGAACACAAAAGGCATAAATGTGAACCTTTTATACGAGACATAGACAATTAGATATATCAATGAAACATTTTATTCAGGAGTAAGAATTAATTGAAGAGTACATGAAGCCCTGAGTAATTAAATAATATTCTCAAAACAATGATGTGGCTATTGCAATTCCAGTCTCTCTCTTTCTTTCTTTCTTTCTTTCTTTCTTTCTTTCTTTCTTTCTTTCTTTCTTTCCACTATTTTAACAAATCAAAATCCTGGTGGTTTTGTTTTGGCAATTTTTTTATAACTGGACAGTTCCCTGGCTATTCAAGAGTCAGAAAAATCCAACATGTTGAGAAAACCATAAATAATTTGCACTTGCCCTGGTAAATGCTATTTGTTTCTTTTGTATTAGAATTCATTTAGAAAGTACAATACTGTGAGAATCAGTAGAGCACATGAATGTTAAAAAAAAGGACATCATACAATGCACTGTAATGCAGATGTATCTATTGAATACATGTTTGAGGTGGCATCATAAATTAGTGCAGAAAAAATATCTTTCCAGTACTGAGGTTATTGACCCTGAAGTAAAAGTAAGGTCATGCCAAGTCCTATCACCTGCCATGGAGGAGAGAAGGACCCTCCTGAAGTGACAGGAGCTAAGAACGCAGACTCTTCATGCTTGGGTTAACAGCAGAGTACTTCATGTAGTGCAGTAACTGTTGAAGATGCTGCTAAGAAACCAGGCTTTCCTGGCCATGGTCGTGTGTGGCCACCCTCTCTGAAATGGACCAATCCAATACCCTTCTTTCTTCCTTCTGTATTTTCTAATTTTTCTCATTTGTCCTCTTGACCTTCAGATCTGTGTTCTTATCCCCTACATCTTCAGTACTTTGGAGAACTCCCTGAGAGGTGTGACATTCTGCTAGCAGCCAGGCACTTACCTCCAGGCTTCAGGTCTTTCAGTGGAGGCTAATTTTTTTCTTACTATGTCATCTGTCAGAGACTAGTGGTGGAGTGTATTTGGTGTCCATGTGCAACAATCCCTCCCCTTTCTTCCTGGCTAAGTGCTGTGGGTTTCAGAAGCTATGCTGCCCTGTTTTATGTCCACTACCATTCTTCTGTCCTGTGCCCTCCCTTGCTGCAGACCCTAACTCTTGCATTATACTCATACATTTTATTTGTGACTCTGACCCCATCCCCAGGGACGTCTTATCCAACCCATGGTCACTTGTTTGCTTGAGCTCATCATTGCACATAAATTTTATTTTTACTCTGCATCAACCACGGGCTTCTAGGTTTACATCTTGACCTAAATCTGAAATCTTTACTAAGTCTGAAATCTTCACATTAAATGCCCAAAATCTTCCTATACCTCATTCTTCGTGTCACTCATGTTTCTACCCCAAACGTGATCATTTCTGATCTCATGGACAAATGTTTCCTCTCCGTTTTGCAGTCCCTCCTCTGACTTCTCTCCCTTCATTTGCTTTGCAAATGCATCATAATCATGACATCACAAATGGAGAGCATTGCCAGTGCCTGCTGTGATGATCTCTGGGCATATGCCCACCTTGTAGGAGCCGTTACCTGTCATTTTATTGACTGCACTTGAAGGAGAAAAGTGTCAGAGAAAAGAGCATAAGTAAACTGATTGATTTCACTATGAATTTATTTTCTCAGATGAGCAGCTCTCTGGCAATCTTCCTGATAATTTCCCTGACGAACTCAGTTATCCACTGTGGGAGAGGAGTTACCCCTCTCACATACTTTCCTCCGCACTGTCCTTCTCGTCCAGGGGCCTGGTCTCATTCCTCATCACATTTACATCACTATCGGCGTCTTCCCTCCTTGCTTCTCTCTTCAAATAAAAAACAGAAGAAACATCTGCTTGTGCTTTAGATTCTTCTTTTGCCTTCTTAATGACTTCAATCTGTCATATATATCATTTCACTGATTAGCAATATTTCCCTCAGTACTTGATCATACTTACGGGCGTGAGAACCTGTGATAGTATCTATCCTTAAAAAACAGGAAAAGCCAAGTCTCCTTTGCTCTAGTACCTCCTTTCTCTATGCCCATGCGTAGCCCAAACGCTCCGCAGAATCTCTAGCCTTGCTGTCTCTGCTCCTGTGCTGCACTTACCTCCTGCTTAAAAAAACAGATCAGGACCTGTGCCCACTGCCTCACTGACTTGTGTTTCAGAGAGCCCAAGCTCCTCCGATGTGGCAATTCAGTGGGTTTCTCTCTTTAGGGCATCATTTGGAATGTTCTCATCACTTGTTAATTCTTCTTGGGTCTTAGTGGACATTCCAGTTTTCTTATTGTCTGCAGCTTCTCTGCTAACTCTGTAGATTGGCCTTTTGATTTCGTTCTCTCGTCTGTCTTTGCTTTCTCCCTGTTTCGTCCTATCCAGTCCCATGACTTCAAATACCTACTACATGCCAAGGATGGCCCCCAACTGTGTCTTTCATGCTGATTTCTCTTCTGAGCTTGTGTCTAGGCATCCAGCTGCCTGCTTTACTCTATCGGGAGGATTCCCAGAGGACACGACTATGACAGAACTGGAACTATTTCCTGTACTCAAAATGGTCCCTCTTCCAACTTGTTTCCTACTTGGTCCATCCCACTACACAGAGCAGTTTCTGTCTGCCGTCTTACACAGATGACCTACCAGTTGGCCTTGCTGATTTCGTTTCTTCACCTGCGCTTTTCTGGCTGCCCATGGTGAGGCTACTAGTATAACTGTTGCCTAAGTGGGTTAACAAACCACACTTCCTTCTCCCTGGTCTCCGACAGGCTTCTCCGTCTACAGTGGGTCCTTTTCTAATCACACGCTGCATTGCTCCATTTGTGTTGCTTAGGAATCTCCCAAGAGCTTTGTAGAACTCTTACAATAAAATTTAAACCCTTTACTAGAACCTGATGTAGGCTCTTCCTTTCCCCTCAAACTGGCAACATCTTTGAAATGTCTTTCTGTTTCAGGGCCTTTGCACATGCTATATCTTCTACCTAAAGGCTGTTCCATTAGTCTTTTGATGCCTGTCTTATTCTCATCATTCTGGTCACTGGTCAACTGGTCGCCCTTTTATTGAGAGAACACTTTTTCCTGACTTCCCAGCTAATGTGCGGTTGAATCTGCTCTCAACCCACAAGTGTGCTCTATCCTAACTTTTCACATTGCTTGGCTCTCATCACAATCTGAAATATTCTTTATTTTTCTGGGAATAAGTACTACAGGAATAACCATAGTCAAAGTAGATTTATGAATATGCTTGTGTATGTTTGTTACTTTTAAATGGCAAAGTATCAGAATCAATGTAAACATTGGAAATAAGTTTTAGTACATTATAGTACACCCTGTGGGTGGAGCACTATTGCAAAGACATAAAATGTATCTTGTTTGAAAGTAGCTATTTACTTGTTATTGATTATTTAGATTTTTAATTCAATTTTTTGCACAACACAAAATGTTACATTGATCACTCCCATTTCTATATATCTTTATACTTAATTTTCTACCTATTTGTAAATATGCAGATATGATGACGGATGATTGTATTTTTGTAGGATGGACTTCCACTTAGAGTGGAAGCTGCTTGTTTCACCAGTGTTCTCAGCACTGACTTTTAAAATCTTTTTATTTATTAATTTTGCCAATCTCTCATCATTAAAAGTAGAATTTTATTGTTTAATTTGCATTTATCAGTGCCAAGTCCCTCTTCCCCCCTGCCACACACATATCAGGGGTGCAACTGGGGACAGGGAGGCAAGAGGATTCCAAATGAGCCCAGAGACACTTTCAGTTACTGAAATTATTTACTCATAATTTTCGTAATAACCTAAATCTGCATAACAATTTTCTACTCATAAAATAGTTCCTTATACATCATCAGATTTAATAAGAGGCACCAGCCATGTGAAACATGGTTTGTGAAGCGCAGAATTATTTCTTTTCGTATAAATATAAAGTGCCTTTTACTACTCTGGAGGTTGTCAGGAGAAAATGTGTAGTTCTCACTCCCTACCCCTTTTTAAAAAATACTGACTCAGGAAAAGCAGTGAGATGTAGGTATGACTTCATGTGTTTGTGGTCCTGTTCCATCTTCAATCTTTTGCCATAGAGTACCTTGGTACCTAGGTGCTTGAGACTAAGAACTATTTGGGGATCCATTTAAATTCTCCATATGTGCCCCAAAGCTTGCAAAAAGTATAATGTCTCTGTAATGGTAATTTCAGGCTCACTTTAAGGCTGTATCTTACGATGTTGCCAGTCTAGAAGTGTACAGAGAGAGAAAGGACAGCAAGTCCAAACCAATGGGAGAGGAAGGGTCCATTTAACTGAGCTGTTGCTCACTGTGGCATGGCTGGTAGCATGTGAAAAAGTTGCTGTGAGGGCATCGTTCTGACCAAAGGACGAGGGCAGGGTTTGGCATGTTGAACGGCACGTGCAAAGCCACATTGAGAGGGGTTCCACTCTCTGGGTCTGGTTAAGGAGAAAGGAGCCTTCTGCACATAAAACCCTCTCCAGAAATAGCTCAGCAGGACACAACCTCTGAAGGTATTTGCCACAGCCTTACACTGAAAGTCAAATATCTCTCATTTAGGAGCAAAGCCCATCTTCCCTTTTTATGTCTCTGGTGCTTATTGACTAAAGCAAAGTTGAGAATGATAAAGAAGAATTGTTCTGCTGTGTCTTATACAGAGGAGGCGCGGGCTGTACAGACAGGGTGTAATGATTCTCTCCTCTGGAGGTCAACTGTGGAAAGAGCAATCAAATGCAGACACGGATCCAGGAAAGGCAATGGCCTGTGTTCCTGCGTGCTCTTGCCTGTGGGCCCTGCGTTAGTTTTCCATGACTATCACGAAATACCATTAATATATAGGATAAGAGGTTTATTTAGCTCAAGTTATGCATATTTCAAAATAAGATTAAATGCACCTGTCGCTTTGAATCTCTGGTGTGGTGCCAGTGGGTAATGGCAGGGACATGTGGCAGAGCACATTTTTCATCTCCTGAGCCAGGAAGCAAGAATGGGAGGGTGAACAAGGGTGCTAAAATTTTCCCCAAGATTATGTCCCTGTGACCTAACTATCTCCCATAAGGCTTTGCCTCCCCAAAGCCCCACTCTCTCCCACCAGTGCCACCCAAAGGATCCAGCTTCCGGGGCACGGACCTTTGATCCGACACTTACTCAGTCTTTAGCAAGTACTTACAGATTATTGCCCTTTGAGGATATAGTATGAGTTGGGGCAAAGACAATACATGGTGGCATCTTCTCCTGCCTGACCACTCTGTAAGGTCATGAATGGGTGAAGGGCTGCTAACTCTACTAGGGAAAACTAGAAGTCCTTATGGCCACCATGTCTACCATGGGCAGGAATTGCTGTTCACATGGGTTCCAGTGTGAAGAGTTTTGCAGGAGCTGTGTAAAACACTATGGCCATGATTCTCTAGTGGTCTTTTCTCATATCTTTAATGACACTCAGAGCTATACCGTAGGTCATTCTCTTCTGTTCTGAAAGCATCCAAGTAGCATGAACATGAAGCATTGCCCCATAGCACCTGGTGCGGAAGGGACACCTTATTTGGAATGATTTTATTTTCAATTTACGTTTTATCAGCAATGAAAACTTCCCCGAGGAAAATTAGATCCTCACTATCCTTTGGTGGGCTACCTGGAAATATTTTACACTTGCATGCCTGCAGCTTTTATCCTATGGACTTTGTTTTACCTGCTAAATAAATTGTTCAATTATTTTATTTTGTTTTTTGGGTACCAGGAATCAAACTCAGGACCTTGTGCTTGCCAGGAAGACACTTATGCCACTGAGCTATATCCTCAGCTTGGTGATTTTAAAGAACTACTGAATTTAAAAGAATCTATGAGGTTTTCAGGAGTCCATTTGGTCATTGGTATTGAGACAGCAGGTAGAAGCTATGCTAGGCTGAAGTAGTTACAAACTAAACTCATGGGTTTCCCCTACTAAAGGGATGAATCTGTACTGTAAGACTTCTTCTTTGCAAAGAGGAGCTATACCTGATTAGATCTTTTAAGAATGCTTTTATAACTATTGTTCCAATCATTTAGGTAAATTTAAAACGTAAAGTTACTTTCATTGGTGAGTCTTTCCCACCTGTTCTTCATGTTTCAAGTCCTATTTTTGATTCCCATGATTCAGTCTGTTGAATTGATTTGTGATCCTCGGTCTGATACAAGGCTGTAGGACATAAGCAACTGAGGAAACTGGAGGAAAACCAGAATGAACCATGTAGCCTCACCCGTGTCTAGTTACTTACTTGCTTTCATTCTTGATTTTAAAAGTTTCTCAGCCACATCATAAAGTATTAAACCCAGCACTCACGTGCAGGTAGACAACATCTCTGACAAATGGTCACAATGTTAAAGATTAAGTTGCTTTCCAAGAATTTGGAGGGAGTTTTGTCTGGCCCACACTGGCTATTCCTGCATAAATTTCTGGTGGGTGACTTTCGACATCAGAGGGACAAATCTCTACCCACGGTCTATGCTATGCCACCATTTTCTTAATCTGTATTCTATGAAAAGTCATGAAGTTTGATTACACACATGTCAGCCTCAAAATACTTTAGCCCTCCTTGCTTTAAATGACCCTTCTTCATGTCTTAGACCACACTGCTTCTTATCCCATAAATTCCTCAAAATCTTAAGGCAGATCTGAGACCATTTTCATATTGTCATCATGGGAATTAACTCTATTTTGTAAAACCGATCCTTTTGGTGACTGGCATACTAAGAAACAAAATAAGCCTAATTTGTTAATACTTAATATTTTTGAGGAAAGAGCTGTTTTTGAGATTAGGTGTACTATCCTATACAAGAATACCTACACAGTCCCTGGTTCTCTGCAAAGGTTCCTCTCTCTAATTACTGAGAAAGCAGGAGGAAATCAGTATTGGGTGAGTGCAAAGGCACTGGGGTCATATATAATTAATTATTCCATTACTCTACAGTTATCCTCAATTCCTTCCAGAAAATGCACCTAATTCCTTGTTGTGGTGAAAATAATAACTCATCATAGATATTTTCTGTTTTGCTCAAGACTGCTATTCCTGTAATATTTATCAGACACTTAGTATGTGCTGTGTTCAAGGTGGTTGAAGAGATGTAGAGGATTAAGGGATGGGTTAGAAATGGACTGTGGCCTGAAGAATTCCTATTAAATAGGTCTAGGTGAATGAAAATATCACCTGGTCATGAGGGTGCTAATGTTGGTGATGGCAACAAGAGCGAGCAGGGACAGCAGGGCTCTTAGTTTCCTTGGGGTATGTTTGTCTGAGGGGGCTGTTGTAAAACTATCCTCATTTGTCCTTCCATTCACAGCACCTAGGAGAGTGGGCTAAGAATCCAAGTCAAATGACTGAATGAAGAGACGAGTAACCTCTACCCAGCAACTACCACTTGTTATCGCAGAGCTGCACTGGCACTCCGACATTTCTCATTTGAATCAGCTTGAAGAGCCTCTTGTTTCCATTCTGTTCTTTAAAGAGGTTCTCTTACAAATGAAAAGCACTACAAAGCAAAAATTACAATACCACACATGCTGAAATGTTCCCGAAATGTCAAAGATCTCAAGTCCGACAACTGTAACGGAAAAGCAGCAGAGGCGGTTAAAGAAGCTGATCAGAAACACAGAGGGGCCATCAGCTAGAGCTTCTGTGGCACTTTCTGCCCCAAAACCCCTTCTCAGAAGCAACTGTGAGGCCCACTTACCTACTCTGGAGGAAGCATTCGGAGCTGACTTGAACTTGGAGCACGAGATGGATGTTTTTAAAATGTTGGGAGAGATTCTGTTTCTTTCTAGTCTAAGCTTTGATGGCATGGGGAAAAAACTTGAAGAAAATGATATGATTTGAATTATTTCCCTTGAGGCATCCTTCTCACCTTTTCCTGCCTGTTTAATAATGCCTAAGTGGTCTAACTCCAGAAAGTCCTCACTGTTGACTACCAATGTGGACATTTTACCCATGAACCCTGAAGATGGACTGTTGTTCTGAAATACTAAGAAGAAACTGTTGCTCAATAACTTCAATTTCACTCAATAAACCTAAAACAATGAGTTCTCTGTCTCACAATAGGCTACTTCTGTCTAATTTACTGTGTGTTTCCACTGTGTTAGGCCCCAGAAATATGTTCTTGTCTGAGTTATATTAATGGAGAAATTCCCTGTGGCTATGACTACCTGACACTTATTCTTTTAAAACAATTGGTGAATGATGTTAGATTAAGCACTGAGACCCAGACACCAAATACAGTTTACAGGTGATTTGTCATGTATGTTCTTGCCTGGGTCCCATCAGCTTTTGGGGCAGATGAGCAGGGAGTGTTGGCCGTTATTTTGCTAGTAAAGAAGCAGTGGATCAGCTGACTTGTTCTGATTTCACCCTACCAGAAGTCCATGTCTTTAGAAATGAGGATGGGTATAGACCTATGATATCTGATTATGATTTTCACTCCAACACACTCTATTAGTTGCAGAATTAGTCCTGTTCCTCTGAGAAGTCTCAGCAGAAAGAATGAGCCAGCAGTTCTCAGATAGAACACATTGCAGACGTCACCAGTGCAGTTGGATTGATTTCTCTCTCCACATCTCCATGCAAAAAACACCCGGATATTTGATGACCCTTATTTCCTCCAAGTACCCCACAGCAAACAAAATAGTCCACCAACAGTGCCACACCGTTAATGATGTCTTTCTGTGGAATATTAAGAAACTAAACCTGGATGGCGGAAAGCTTGGGAACTGGAAGCTGACCTTCCATGCTTCTCTGTGCCTGGGAGCAGGTTTGCGCTCACCCTTGCAGATGAAACAAGTCTACTATTCCCCACAGAGCCTTCCAGCTAGATTGGCCTTTGCTCTGTGAACTCTGCCCTCTTACTTACAATAGGGCATTTCTAAAACAAAGCCAACATTTGTGAAAGGTCAGCTGCCAAGAAAAGCAGAGAATATCAGTGAAAATGACAGGAAGACAGATAAACAAACTGGAAAACATCATCTCAAGTGTTTATCCAGGCTGGCCAGTTTGGGATAATGGCCTGTAGGAATGATAGCTGGAGAAGTTGGCTAATGTTTTTGACCCTCACCTCCCTCCTCCCAGACATTAAAGGGACTCAGACACTGGCTTAGTTATTGACTATCCCTAAAGAAGGTTCTGATTACTTATACATGCCGCAAGCCAGTGTTCACACTTTATAAAGATTGAGCTTGGAAGACATATTTAGCATTTTGTGAATTATAGTAATTCTTCAATGCAGTAAATGTGAAACAAGAACTAGGAGGAGAAGAGATGGAAGGAGGAACACTGATTTTCTCAAATCCTGTGCTATGATTTATTCATCTATTTATTCTTGTACAATCACACAGGAGTGGGGTATAAGAAAGAGCAATGTCTACCCTGTCGATCTACCAAAACCCAAAGCACCTGGGTTACATAACTTTACCTACTTTTCTTAAATCTCTTTCTAATCGTTCTTAAATGACTCATTTCATCCCATTATAGATGCCCTTGCCTTGGCAGGGGACACATTAAACCCCATACAAATGGCAAAATGCAAGATGTAGCCTGAGATGGGTGATCATTCAGCCCACCAGTGACAGTCATGCAGGACAAAGGGACCGGCAACGGTCCAGGGCTGCATTTACAGGAAATGGGCTGTGAGCTCACAAGGGCCCAGAGTCCCCTGAAGAGGAAGTGTGTGCCGACTAAGCCCGTCCTGAGCTCACTGGAGGTAGTGATTTACTTGGATATTATTAGGCGAATTTCATGGCAGCATCTATCATGAGAGACAAACTTCCTCTAGATTTACCATAAGGTTCTGGACTTTGTCTTTGAAATCAATATCATAAGATATTAATGTTTCTATATAGGTCAGTGCCAAAGATTTGCGGTGTGGCACTGTTAAAATTTATTAATTTATAATAGCAGTAAGGATAATTCCTGGAAATTTTCGCTCTTGCAAGAATAGCCGAAGGCCCTCCCCTTGTTAAAAAAAATGTGACTTATTATAATAGTGATCTGCATATCCTGAGGCCTAAATCATTTTCTTTGAAATGAAGCAACTCTAACAATTAAGTCTTGATAAAAAGTTGCCTATAACACTGGTAGGAATTCTTTTCTACCAAACTTATAATAAAAATTCTACTTAATAACTGCTAGAATGTTTTAGGGTTCTGTGAATGATATTAATAATGTTATTTCTTTTTGTCTCATTGTATTATTTTAAACGTTTGATTTTCATATATTTACATATATAAATTAAAATATTAGCATAAATATATGGGACACCTGTCTCGTGTCTTCATCTCTGGTACACATACACATGCACACATACACACACATACGTACTCTCCCTCTCTCTCTCTCTAAGCACACAGGAAGCCTTTCCCTATGTAAACTTCTCTGTTTTCTATCAAATTTTACTTAGTAAACATGGACAGTTCTTGGGACTTGTTTCTGTTTATATTTTGGTTAGTCATATGTTGAATCTTATTTTCTTGTGATCGAGATCTAGGACATGGTTGAGAACATTTTCTTTAGGGACAAGCTAACCTGAATCCAGTCCTAGTTCTGTTATTTATAAGCTACAAGAATTCAGGTAAATTGTCTAAATTTTCTAATATTCTGTTTTCTCATCAGTGAATTTGGTATGAAAATACCTATGGAGTAGATTTTCACATTTCTTTGTACATGCAAGATGGTGCACAGAACAGCGCCTGAAACAAAGTTCTCCATGAGAAAGGTTATTAGTATTACTCTATAATTATAACAATAATCAGTGGCTGTTCCATTTTCCCTATTTTACCAAGAATATTTCCTGTTATTAGGAAATTAGGACAGCATAATAGTATAATGGACCTATGGTTTGAAAATATACTTTTTACATTATGAAACTTATATTTCAATTTTCAAATGCCAAGATGTGAATGATAACGCCCAAATATTGAATATTCTTGCTCTGAAACTAGGATGAAGACAATTGGATGTAAAGAAATCATACGGGCAAACATCTCTGATAAATTGTAAAATGATCTTCAAATGTGAATTAGCCTCGGACCTCTTGTCACCAGTGAGATATTGGATAAGGTGAATTTACTTTGGATCTCCTTCAGAAAGTTATCACATTTTATATACATTTAGATGGAGCACTCACAGGTCCTTATAAGATTACATTATGGTAACGGCTCCTAAAAGCAATGTAATAAAATATCAATGTGAAACTTTAGCAGTCTATAACAATTAATAATTTCTGTTAACTGGATAAGTCTTTTTAAAGTCAGATACATTAAGATATGCCACATGTAACATCTTTAAAAGGGGTTTTGTTTGGGTAGGGGGTTCTTTTGGGGCCATTATGATCAAGAGCACCAGACACTCAGGTGGTTTCTGTCTTGCCCCTTGCAAGCTGATTTTACAAAGCAAAATGTTGTACTGTTGGATGGCCTTGGTTCCACTTTAGATAGTTGGGGTGGTGGAAGGTGAGCAAAGTGCTCTTTTTCTAGGACCTCTTGAAGGTCTAAAATCGAATTGCTTAGTAAGAGCTGAAGTGAGCATATTGTGTGTCATGTATATGTGAATTTATGTGCATATGAACATTTTACCTATGCATGCATTTGCTCAGTACCTAGAAGGAAGTCTCTCATTCTGAGAAAGAATGAAAGGGAAAAATAAAAGTGTGTGATATACATTTGAAAAATTAAATTAAGATGAGATTATATCAATTTTCTGAGGAAAAAAACTATAACCCTTTGGCTAATACTATCATATCCAAATCTGACTCGTAAAATGCAGAGTCTGCTTTAAATCATAGTTCTCTTAATTAGGGTCATTGCTACAAATGAAAGCCGATTTGGGTGCTAGTCTAATAAGAAAACGCCAGTTACGGTATATTATCAACCCCGACTTGCCAGGCATTGAATTTCCTGATATGGTCTGCTGGGAACCTTAAATGAACAAGAGCAATTATAAACCTAAAGTCTGCAGCCATTTGTTGGCATTATCTCAGGATAATTTCCCTGAAACATTCATGATGAAATGCAAAGGTAGATAATTTAAAAATCCATTTAAAATAGCTGTGGTATAATTTAAACTAAGGTCTCTCTGTATAGTGGACATTATAGCAAGACTGCATTTTGAAATAGATCTTTTACAAATGATCTTTTCTTAGGTATCATTGCCTTGGGAAGGAATTTAAACAAGTTAAAATGATTTTCTTAAGTGTACTATGAATGAAACAAAAATATTTGCATGATTTGGATTTTATTTAATTCAAGCAAATCATAAAGGTTTATCTTAAGGGAGTCTGGTAGTGATTTGTTATTGCAAATAACAGAGAAAAGCAAAACCACCTTGAAAAAAATTAACACAGTATAACTTAACTATCCTTTTCTTTCTTAGCTTTTGCAGGGTTAAAATTCTTTAGGTGACTCAAGTAGCAAATTACGAGGTTATTTCGTGATGCATGATGATGGTAAATGTTAAGAGAAAAACATAGAATTTTACTTTTGATTGTCCCTCTGTCACAGTCCTAGTCTGGTAAGACAAATCTCTTCCTAACTGGAAGCAGCATCAAATAAAAGTGAAATTTTAAATAGGAAAACTACTGAAATAAACAAAATTGGAGTCACCATGCCACATCCACAGGCTTTTCTTTCTACCTCTTTATCTTAACTTAGTTCTCTTTAATTTCACTTTTTAAATTATCAAGCAGGGATGGAATATCAAGATGACGAGTCCGTACTAGCCCAATTTTATTGTCGATTTCTCCACTCAGAAAATATGGGTTTATAATGGAAGTCCTGACACAGGCTTCGCTCTAATAAACTACAAGATGGACCAATAAACTACATCAAGAGCCTATTACCAAGAACCATTACTTCTCAGAGAACAGAGCAAAATTTATTTTCGTTTTGAATCTTGCTCAGGATCTCTAGCATCACACAGTAATTTGGGATTTTGCTCTGCGTTGAAGAGGAGCCAGTCCCTTTTTATTCCACAAGCTCTAGATTAGAAGGGAAGGAGGTCCCTTCTCGTATCACAAGGGCACAGCATCAGTGTGAGAGGTGACTCATCACTGAAGGAAACTTGCACTGAGATAAAACACAGAAGGCCTGAGGGTGATATTTATAACAGATTTTAAAGACAGCCACTTTTCATTTCAGTGGTGCCTTTGTACTCCATGATGTTGTCCTTCCTCTTAGGGACTATGCAATGAGTTGCTTTAGAAGTGGCACAAGGGTTGTCCTCAAACATTTATTTTTAGTACCTTTGCATCTTCTCCAAGTTACCTTCTCACCTATAACATTCCAGTCACTTGAGAATGACAATTTGTTGAGAGTGGTCCTTTAATGTCACCCATGGTAGAGTGATGGCTGAACCTACTGCCTTACAGACCCGTGCTCTGACACTTAAACCCTCTCATCTTCCGTATCCCAGGTGTTGGCTGGGCATGGAGCCATTATTACTCTTGATACAAGGTTCCCAACTCCTAGTGCTGGGCTCAGAATCTCAGCTGTTTTAAGATGGCCTTTGAGAAGAATAGAGGAAAACAATTTCAGTTTTGAGGAAAGCATCAGCCACAATGGCCTTTGTTTCTTTCGAGGTACAGGGACTTGCAACCTGATTTATTTTAGGAATTTCTGTCTCTTATTTTTGACCCACTGAAGATTTACCTTCTCATTTGCTTTTCCAGAATCTGATACTGGTGATTTTCCCTAGCTTATTTCCTTGACTACCGTTTGGTCTTGGCATGCAAGCTCTGATCACTTCATGCTCCTATTTAGATTTCTGCACGCATTCTTTCCCCTTGAATTCCAAGGTGTCCTTGTGTCTTAGCAGCTCCTTCATGGCAAAGGTGACTTTGGTGATAGAATGGAACTGCTTTTCACCAAAAGTGAGGAAAGGTGCATCTGTGTTAAAAGAAAGACTACAGACTGACAGGCCACAACACTGAAAAATGACGCTCCAGAGTATTTTAGATGTCCTTATGCGTTGTGCACTAGAAAAGAACAAAATACCCAGCGGTAAGATGGAAACTGAGGTGCCAGTGCATCCTGTACAAAGATCTTTCTTTACTACTTTGTCATCTCTCTCCCAGGTTGTTGGTTGTTACAGTAAATAATTAGAGGCAGAGCAATTCTTAGCCACTTTAGGTGAACATCGTTAAAAGAAATAAAGGTGGAGGCAGAACAAAATATATATAAAAAAACTACTAAGAAACTGTGAACAGAAATGGCTAATTATAGAGCTATTAAGATGCTTTTTCTCCTTTTCTTGAAACAGAATTTTTGTTTGATAATTAACAGACCTACAGGGCCCATTACATTCTCAGACTCTGAAGGTATCGATCCCTCTGTCTCTGGCTGCCACATTTGTTCTTTCTGGGTCTCCTTCCCCTGAGATTTTTGCTGATTTCATAATTGAGGGGAGGAGAGAAGGCTGGAAGTTACCAAAGATGGCCTGCTGTGTGAGGGGCAGCTGAGGGGGCGGGCTGGAAGGGGGGCTACCCGGTTGCCCCTGCCATTTTTCTGCTTTATTCTATATTTTATTTCTATTCTTTCATGATTTTCACAATGGTGAGGTCCCACATCAAGATAGGGATTTTAAACCAGCTAAGCATTCTGATGTACAGAACAGGTCCACATAGCTGAAGCACACATTCTATGACTCCAGGTGTATTTATTCTCTGAAACAAAGCAGATGATTCCATCTAATCCAGACCTCTTTGGGTTTGGCCGATTGAAAGAACAGAGAACAAAAAATTTTTACTGCCATAGGCCCAGTTCATAACCAGAAGCTCTTAATTGGTAGTGAATTTGATAATGAGCCGTCATATTAGATTCCATAAGGAGGCTCGGCTTTGAGCTGCAACTTCCCTACAGAGAGCATCTTCTTGCCTTTCGGGACCTGGGATATGGCTGAGAGACCTCCAAGCATCTTGAGGCTGTGAATATTGGGGTGAGCGGAATGCAGGCTTAGGTTTCAAGGCATCTTAGTACCAAGTTATATGTCAAACACCCTAGGGTAGACTTCTCAGAGGACAAGGAAGTCGCTCCTCCATGATAGCCTGACTGACAACAGACAGTGCCTGTAGCTCCTGACCCATCCAGAGCTGTCCACAGGCATGCCGTTCCCAGGAACACTCTGATCAGCCTGAGAACACACAGCAACTCTCTGCGCTTTGGTAGCTGGCACTCATGCTGACCCAGGCTCAAAAAATAAGCAGAGTTGAGAAAATATAGGACTGCTTTTTTTCCTTTACCTAAAAATTAAATCTTTTTAAATGTCTAATTTTATTTAAAAAAATTTTTTTATCCTGAGTAATTTTTAGGACTGCTAATTGTGCTACTTTAGCTTAGACATCTAATTTTAATAACAGGAAATGTTTTAGTCTAAAGGGCAGTTACAGGCTGGGCATATTGAGTGAACTGATTATACTTTTAAATATCTGAATTTTTTCAGGTTGATTTCTCCCACAGTAAACCCTAAAGGAATTATTGTTTGATTATGCCTGCAGGTGGGCCTTCATACCCATGGGCTCCACGGTGGTGGGTTCAATCCACAGTGGGTGGAAACTGAGAAAACAATTTGTGTCTGTGTTGAACCTGTAGAGACATTTTTTTCTTGTTCCTATTTCCTAAAGGATATAGTACAGCAACTATTGTATTCTTTTTGTTTTCGTAAATAATCTAGAGGTGACTTATAGAACAAAGAGGGAGGTACATAGGTTACATACAGTTACTATGGCAATTTGCATGAGGGACTTAAGCAGAGGAAGATTTTGAAATACTTTGGGTTAATTCATTGTTCATGTCAAAAAAATACTATATATGTGTGGTATTTATACTATATACTATATATGTAGTATTACTATACACACACACACACACACACACACACACACACACACACACACCCTGGAAGAAACTAAAGATAAAAAAGAAGAGATTTTGTGTTAAATTTCTCTTTTTCATTCTATTGCTCTAAATGTGCCAGAGAATTGACATTATGTGTTAGGAAACCAGTGATACGGTCAAGTCCTCATTCCTTTATGTGGTTAACAAAACAGTTGGTCGTGGGAGGAGGAAACACGAGTCAGTTGGAGGAGAATAAGGTCAGATCTATTCTGACAGCCTGGCAATGAAAAACCTTCTAATCCAGATGGAGCCATAGAAACTCCACAGTCTAAATGAGGGTGGCCCTTGGATGCCAAAAAATGTGTGTGGAGCACAGGGTCCCTTGTGGACTCACCCCTTTGGGAAGCCCCTCACCTTGCCCGTCCAAGGGAGACTGGAGTACACTGCCAATATGACCTTCTCATGTGTTGCCTGCCTGTGTCCCTGCTGTAACCTTACTATGAGGGCCTGAGATTTATTTCTGACATCTGGCACAAGTCATCCAAACAATTCGGCTGCAGTTGGAGGGCAGCAAGTATGCCTGAGGCTGCCGCTCAAACCTGCCTGTGCGCTGGGCTTCCTGCACCCTGCACCAAGCAGTCCCGTTAGAATGTAACCCGAACATGCTGATCTCCTTGGCCCTGACTGTGGCTTGTTTCTTTTTATTTCTTTTCTTTTGTTTAAATTTCAGCCAAAAGCCTGAACAATAATTTGATTCTTTATGTTCAGTAGTACTTTTAATAGTCATTTCTGAAGTTTAACTGGATCATAACCCCTGTAATCACAAGGCTTGGCATTTTGTTTCCTGAAGGCTCTTTTGGAACAGGCAGGACTCTGTCCGCATCCTCAGCCCCTGTCACCCCTCCTTTCATCCTCCTCTCTCCCACGCATGCCCTCCCTGCTCCACTCCTTGGCCCCCGATGCAGGTCTATCAGGAGCAGCAAGAGGTCAACATCAAAGCTCATTCACAGCCAGCAGCTTGCCTGCCTCTAATGCTGGCCTTATAGAGCAGAGAGAAAGTGTGTGAGACAGAGAGAGAGAGGGAGAGAGAGGGAGGCAAGAGGGAGGTGAGAGAGAGAGAGAGGATGAGAGAATGAGGGAGAAGTGTCCGGTTGCTTGAATGGGCTCTCACACAGGAGCCCGAAGCATAGAACAAAACCCCCATTCTCTCTCTCTGTGAGTGGCCTGAGCAGAATGGCCATGTGTGGCGCACAGTAGGTTTTGAACTGCATTAGCACTCTTTCAGTTTACAAACAAGAGGCCTAATTTAGAAGAAAAATCTTCTATCTGGTTATTTCTTTGTGTTCATCCATGCGGACAAAAAATGTCTGTTTAGGGTGGGGGGGACTGGTATTGATGTGGCTTATTAACTCTTCAGGCTGAATTACAATTCTGAAGGGCAGTTGAGAGACTGTTTATCCACTGTTAATTTCTAGACTTCAAAAATGATTTAAGGATTACTATCTTTGAGCACAGTGTAAAAAATATTAAACAGATCATGTTGTCATTCTGTCTGTCCAGGTTCTTCCTCACTGGCAGTGTAGCAAATGCTGTAGTTTGTGAAAAACAAAAAGCCTCCTTTCCCTTAATTATGTTTTATGGCAATAAAAGAGGATGCAATTAGGGTCGCTGATAGAGAGAAAGCCCCAGAGAGTTCTTTAAAATCTTCTGGGTTATGAACACCATGGCCAGTTCTTAGGGCCAGAGCGGTTGAGGTACATACTAGAGGTTCCTCCATCTGGGCGTTTCAAAAGTGACCAGCTCAAATAGATTGGGAAGAAACAGGAGGTTCACAAAAAGATTACGGATAAGTCTTGCTATAGAATGACTCCATATATCTCTGCTGGGAAACTTTATTAACTCAATAATGAAAGGGAGAAAAAATGTTTATAAGATACAAATATTGAACAGTATTGAGATGAGTTTTTTTTCATAAGCTGATGTCTTTGTCTTTCCAATGTTAGGTGGCGTAGAACTATTCTAGGAAAGAAAACCCTTCATAGCACAAGAAAAAATACATTTTAGGAGAAGCAATATGAACACAGATACTAGTTTGAGAGTAAGTTCTGTCCTCTAATTGACCACTCTCATATTGACATATTTTCCTAAGTTCTGAGAAACACACCTTGGTGAAGTACCTGGGAGTTGTAAGTGTTGATGGCCATGGTTAGTATTCTGCAGAAAGTGATCATTTCTGGAGAACAATAGATCAACATAAGCATGGGTGGCTCTTGTCTTCAGGGAGGCAGGAGAGATGAATTTGGGTTCTGAGACTGGAGTATACATCCTCTGGAGATCCAAATTTGAGGACAGAGGTGTTGGCGCTTAACAATTCTAACATGTTCTTTCATTGAAAGAAGAGAGAATGGAGAGGTGGACACATCAGTGTTTGCTATGCCAGTATTCAAAGAAGAAAGTAAATTTATGACCAATTGCAAGACAAAAGTGAAGTTTTTGGAGATCTGCTAGATGTACTTCTGTGAAATAAAGAAGGCAGTTTTGAAAGAACTTTTACTCTTCAGGAAAACAATGCAGGGAAATTATACCATGCTGGCATTGGGCATTTTTTTGCTATAACATGATGCCTGGGCTTTGCTAGGTATCTGGTGTCCACAAGGTAGAAAGTCTTTGTATAGAGGTCAGTACTACAAAGAACTAGGGTGCTAAGTGTGTTGAATAGTAACATTAACTGTCCTTAGCAATAATTCACCTTAATATTTATGTTTTCAAATTCTGTTTCTTTCTACAAGATAGTGAAATAACCAGGAAATTTTTAATATAGAAATGAATATAAACTGATATATAAAATATAGTTTCTATAAATCTTATAGTAATTTATTGGGGTCTCCTTCCTATTCAATCAGTTAAACACATTCAATGTACAATTTGACTAACTGGGCATATGCCTGTACATACCAAAAGTAGTATTGTACTAGTAATAACATTTCAGTTATAGTAGTACTTAAAATACTACTAATAATCTGAATGCTTTGAGAATAAGACCCCTTGCATTGTTTGGTAAATTTCTTTTTCCTATCATTCATTGCTAATATATTTCTTTGTAAATAATATGTAATAATGGCTTTGCTTTGTCCTGCTATCTTTGTACACTCACTTACTTGTGCTTATATATTTTGTAGAATATATCAGATTTCTACATGGACAAGTATGTGCTCTATGAATAGACCCAAATTTATTTCTTCTTTCCAAAATGTAAGGCTTTATTTTCCTTTTTGTGCCCTCTTAAATTTGCTACATATCCCAGAGATAAAGGACATGAGTAGAAATTGTGAGAGCGGACATTTGCCTTACTCTGGATCTTGGAAATAAATGCAGTCCTTTATCATTAGATATTATGTTAGCTGTAAGTTTTACAGATGGCCATTATCAGAATAAAGAGTTTCACTTCTATTTCTTGTTAGTTACATCTTTTTGTTAGAACTGTGTGTTGCACTTCATCGCATGTTTATGTGTTGTTATGGTTGACACCTAGATGGTTCCTCAAAGCCTCGTGCACTCATAGGCGGGGCTTTTGAGCATAGTTGGATTATGAAGGTATGATAGTCATCAGTGGATTAGTCCTATCATTGATAAGCTTACAGCTGGGTGTGATGTCGAGAGGTGCAGCCTTCTGGAGAGAAATGGATCACTGTGAGGGTGACCTGAAAAGATGTATGTACTTCCTCCTCCCTTGACCCTTGCTCTGCTTCCTCTCTTACGCCATGAACTCTTTCTTTGCTACACCCCTCTGGCATTGCACCTTGCTTTGTCGCCAGTTGACTATGGACTGAAACCTCTACAAACTGTGAGCCAAAATACACCTTTCCTGCTTTAACTTGTGGGTATCGGGTAGTGTATCTCCTTGATGAGAATCTAAGGAAAACATGTGTGCATATAAACTATAGTATGGTCATAGTATAGTTTATCAAATTTCATTTGTTAATATGGTCCATTGCATCAATTGATCTTTGAGCATCAAAGCACGTTTTAAAAATGATAAATCTCATCCAGTTATAATGCATTAAATCTATTCAATCTAATGAAATATTGCCTCACATTTTTGTTTTATATACAAGAAAGCTATTTTTCTTTGGTGTTTTTTCTTGTGGTTTGTGAGAATTTGATATTTCTGTAATACTAGCCACACAGAATACATTGGGAAGTTTTATCTTCTCCTCGGTATTCTGAAGGAGTGTGTGCAGAACTGGTGTTTTCTCTTCTATAAATGTTCAGAAATATTCACCAGTGAAGCCACCTCAACCTTGGGTTTTCTTTACAGAAACGTTGTTGCTCATCATACATTTAATATCTGCAAAGAACATAAGGCATTTATATGGTCTGTTTATTGAATGACCATTAGTAGTTTGTATCTTTTATTTTTTATTTATTTATTTTTTAAATTTTATTTTAAAGACAAAAGAATGAAGACATAAGAACCAGAAAAGCCATAAACAACACAGAAAATACAAAGTTATACAGAATATAGTAGGGAATTAGCACTGGATA
>PVLD010010331.1:38107-71450 GCA_004027595.1 Dinomys branickii
ATACAGAATTATAGAGAACATAGAAGGGAATTAGCTCTGGATGCTGTCCTACATAATGTTACCTTCACCTTTGTTACTCAGTTACACAGATGATGGCCCATTTGATCATTCAATTTTTCTCCTCCCTCATCTCCGTTGCCCTACCACTCAATCAGTCATCTTCCCTGTGATAATAACTGTATTCCTGGGTTTATCTATATCCTTGGACTCTCGCCTTGGGAAGAGATATAGCTGCCTTAGACTATACTATAACATACACGGGTATATATAAACTACCATGGTTGGAGGTGGGAAAGCACATATGCTCACAGCGGTGTATCTTTTAAATAGTTGACCCATTATATCTAAGTTGCTAAATTTACTGGCACAATGTTGTTCATAGTTTTCTGTCTTACCTGATTTCTGTATAGCATTCCTGATATTTATAATTTAAATTTTCTCTCTCTCTTGATAATGTCCAGGCTACTTAGAAGATTGTCTATTTATATATTTCTATAAAAATCAGGTTTGGATTCATTGATTTTTCTCCATGATTGTTATTCACTTTACTTATGTATAATTTTATATGTGTCATTTTCCTTTTTTGCTTTAATTTGCTTTTCTTTTCTTTTTTCAATGTGGAAATTGATATCGTTAATTTGATACTTTTCTTGTTTTTCACATAAGGTGTTTATTGCTATAAATTTCCCTGAACTACTATTTTACAAGCATCCCACAAGATTTTGGGATTATTTTTGTCTCAATCATGTTCAGAACAGTTCCAAATTTCCTTTGGACTTTTTAAACATGAGTTATTTTTACACATGCTGCTTTGTTAACAAATCTTTTAGGTCACCCATGCATCTTTCTTTTAGCAATTTCTAATTTATGTTCACTGTTAAGGGAGAATTGTTTTGTATGGTTCTATTTTTAAACTTTATTTATATTTGTTTTATGGCCTGAAAAATAAGCTATCTTGGTAAATGTGCTGTGTGAATTTGAATGTGTTTTCTAGTGTTTTTGGAAAGTGTTTTTAGAAGTGCCAGTTGGGTCAACTGTTTTGAGAGTGTTGTTGACTGGTTGTTCTCATTATTTTTGTTCCATCACAGAAATAAGGAAATGTGATGGAATATTCAACTATAACTGTGGGTCTTGAATGTTTCTCCTCAAAGTTATATCAATTTTTTCATTCTTGTGTTTTAAAGCACTTATTAGATACCTAAAAATTTAGGATTTTAACATACTGTTGTTGAATTGGCCTATTGATCATTGAGAAATGTTCTCTTCTATCTATAGTAATATTTTTGCCACGAAATATACTTCACCTAATATGAAAAATTCAATTGTCTATGTTTGCATTGTGTATTTTCCATGTTCTTTTTTGTACCTTCTTATATTGTTATGCTCATATTTTAAGCTCTTTTCCCATGGGTTGCATATTGTTGACTCTTGTTATTTTATCCAAACTGGCCATTTCTAGTTTTTAATGAGATTTTTAGACTACTTAAATGTGATTATTATTTCTATGCTTTGCTTTATATATGCTGTAGTCTTACATTTTTATATATTGTATCTATTCTTTTTTCCTTTTTCCTTTCTGTCAACAGTCTTTGAAATTATATTTTTTTGTGGATCTATTTTATATTCATTGCTATTTATTCTCTTTCCTGTACCATTTGTTAGTGGTTGCTTTAGAGTTTACAACATGCATTATCATCATCTGTCTTCAAAAATCATATCATATACCAACAATATCCCTGTGGAGGCACATTGCAGGGACTTCCCTATGTTCCATTTCCATTTCCTTTCCTTTATGATATTGTTGTGTATTTAACTTCTACATCTGGCAACTCCCTGCAGCGTCATTATTTTTAAATGATTAGTTCTTTCTATGTGAAGATTACACAATCCATTCGAGCTTCTAATTTAAACAAAAGAGCAAAACTGACTTTATATGCACCCGTGTAGTTGCTGTTTCTGGTGTCTTCTTAATCTGTGCAGTCTTATGTTTCCCTTGCTCAGTTCCCATTTCCTTGCGCCTGAACAATTTCTTTTAATGCTTACTGTAGCACAAACCTGCGCCTGATGAATTCCATCAGCTTTTGTATATCTAAAACATGTCATGTTTTGCCTCCATGCATGAAAATTTTGCTGGATTCATAATTCTAGGTTGAGATTTTTTTTTCATTTCTCAATACTTTGGTAATATTTCTCTGGATAATGTCTTAAATTATTTCTGACAAATGAGTCTTTACTTATATTTTTGTTCCTTTGAAAATAATATGATTCCCCCACTCCTGGAGGCTTTTAAGATTTTCTCTTCATTCCTTTCTTTTTGTTTTTTCTTGAGATAAGATCTCACTATGTAGTGCAGGCTGGCCTTGAGCTCTTGGTGGTCTTCCTGCCTCAGCTTCCCAAGTGCTGGAATTACAACCACGCACCACCATACCTGAGCTTCAGTGAGTTCTTAAAAAGAAATTTGTTTCTACTTTTTTGTAGTTTTCTTCATCTTTTAAAACCCAGAGTTCTTTGAGATTTCTGAATGTGTGATTGTATAGTTTTCATCAAATTCAGAAAATTTTCAGGCATTATATTTTCAAATAATTTTTCAGTTACTCTTTGCTCCTTTTTCTCAAGGATGTCTAGTACATGTAAGTTAAATCTACTCTGCTCAAAGTTGTTCTATAGTTCATGGATGCTCTGTTTATGACCTTCAGTCTCTGTGTGTGCATGTGTGCGCATGTGCGTGTGTGTGTGTGTGTGTGTGTGTATAATACTTATTTGTGGTTTTTTTGTGTCTCCAAGTTTACTAACCTTTTCTTTTCAGTATATAACTCCTGTTCATACAGTTTACTCCATTTATAATCTCATACATTGCCTTTTTCTCTCTCTAGAAATTTGAATGTTTCATATCCACTTTTTAGAAATGACAATTTTTCTTTACTTTCCTGTACATACGGAACATAGTTTAATGACATATTATGTGTTCCATCATTTCTGATGAGTATTTCTATCAATTTATTTTTTTTGCTTACCATCATCATATGTTTCTGCTCCTTGGTATTTTATTGAATTCTAGATTTTATGAAATTTTTCACATTCATTTCTGGGTATGTTTGTTATTCTGCCAATCTCATAAAATTTTTAGAATGATCACCTTATTAAATTTTCTAGGAGGGTCCCGTCTTTCATGCTGGAATCCTCCCTGTCCATTCCAGAGAACACTAGGATAGGAATTCACCCTCGTTACTTGGAAAAACTGTGTGTCATTGTGGCTTATTTTTAAGCTGTGTTATATGCCACCAGAGTATCATTAGTCTAGCAACAAGTTTGCTCTAATCCTGAGACAATAACTGTAGACGTTCTTTGCTTGATTCCTTCTGAATCAGCAAGTTCTCATTACTGACAGCGAAAGCAAGAGCTATGTTAGCTGTAGAGACTGTTTCCAGCTCTGCCTTCAAGTGGCACCTATCTGCCCTCTCTTCACGCTCGTGCACTGAATCATTTAGTTACTTGAGAGGGATACTTTGCTGATGTCAGGAGCTACCTCTGCAGCTCTTTCCTGTCTTGTACACAAACCTGTTATCTCTGGATGCCTGCCATAGTCTCACCAGAATTCTAGCTTTGCCTCTTGGATTCCTTCCCCTCTGTACTGCAGCTTCATAGGTTTCTCCAAGATAAAACCTAGGGACATCCAAGGGTTTCCCTTCTCTCTCAAGGTCACTGTGCTACCTATATCTATTTTCTTGAAACCAATGTTTGATATAATGTGTCCAATTGTATTATTGTTTAATTTAGGAAGGTAAATTCTGCCTATTATTTTATGTTGGACAGAATCAGAAATCTTATGTCATTTTTAAGTATTCCTTTTGCTGTGTTGTGTTGTATGCAGGCAAAAATAACCACAGTGGTGCAAATATTTACTATAGTATTTTGGGAAGATATCTGTTGTCAATATAAAGATAACTGGTTTTAAATTTTAACTTCACTTCATATAACTTCAGATTTTTAATTAATTCATGGATCTTTGAGCCTCTGATTTCTTTCTTCTGTGTAGAATGAGGAAAATAGGAGGGCATAATGATATTAGGCTTGATAAGAATTCTGTATTATTATGTTTTTGAACAATGTATAGTTTTATGCAGCTATGTGTTGGTCTAGTGATTATTTTTGAATTATTCTGTAAAGTTTTTAAATATTTTTATTCTCACTTGAAAATTTAGATATAATAGTAAAATATATTTTTAGACTCTTTGAACTTCACCATGTAGAAAGTATTTTATTATGGAAGATTCCATTTGACTACAACAGTAGTCTAGTAGGCAGTCTATGGCGAAATGACAGCAGATATATCCCCCATGTGACCTTTGTCATGATCACATAATTGTTCTTCATCAGAAGCAGGACTACTTTGTGCCATAATGTGCAACATTAGTTAATATTTTATGGTGCTGGTAAAACAATATTGGAAAGAAGAAAATTAGGGCATTCTGTGGCAATTTGTTCCATATATAACTCTAGAGGTGATTCTGTAAGTATAGGGACAATAACGAAATCTAAGGGGTCACATATTTTATTGTACCTATTAAATTTGTAAATTACTCAATTGTGTGAATAAAATTTTCCAGGCATGTGTGCTGATTGTTTGAGTCATTATATTCTCAAATCATCGCTTTAGACGGGTATTATAGAGTCCTTGTTCAATAGCCATTCTCTTCCTACCTTAGCGGCAGATAAAAATCTTGTGTAGATGTGTACTCATCTTCCTTAAGTTCTGAGGCAGTTGCTGATTGCAGTAAATCAGTAAGGACATTATACTTATGAAATTAATCCTAGTTGCGGTAGGAAGATGAAAACCAATTCTTATTCCTCGATGCTTTACATATTCCACTGATCTGGTTTATTATAGTACGTCATTATATTTTTCTTGGCAATGGTTATGATAGGGCGAGAGAGAACCTATTTTCTTCTTTTAACTCCATATGAAGAGAAGTCACTTAAGCTGTAGCTGACCACACTCTTCATCCCTCCCCTTGGTTAGTCATCAGCCCACTTCAAGGAGAGCAGAGTCATAAAACGGGGAGGGTGTAAACAGGACAAAATGGGAAGCAGGTTAAAAGTTAAACCTCAGTGGTCATCTGGAATCCGGCTGTCTGGCAACTTCTGGGAAAGGTAAACCTTGTGGCCATTATGTGTCGTTCTTGTAAAATTCCCCCAAATGAGATAATGGTTACTGTGGAAACCTAAAAATGTACTAAAACAGAAGGTGGGACCCAGATCAGGGTAGATATCTTCTCTGGCTTCTGGTTAGAGATTGTCTGTTGGCGGGCTCAGTAAAGCTTTGTTCCTGCTCTTTTGGCCTCTTGTGAATGCTGTTCCGATTGAGCTCACTTGCCACAACAGTTATACTAAGACTTTTTCTGTTTTTGTAATACTAATACTACAAATATTCTTATATATGTCCTTCTGCAGCTGTGAATTTTATTTTTCATTTAATTTCTTTCTAAGTATACATTGTATTTATCCTATCTGCTATATCTCGTTTTCTAGTTTGTTGGTTGCTTTTCTTTGTCCATGTCTATTAAATAATGTGCTGAAAAGGCCACCTAGGCCAGAATGAATAGTAAAAAGAAGAAAATAATAATCACCCTTTAGTATCTACATTGCTTTGACCATTTTAACATTATTTTTATCTGTGTCTGAATTATTTTACAAATAATGTATGATATTAAGAAAAATGGATGGTGGAAAATAAATATTAGAAATTTTAGAAAGAGTTTAAGCATAACAAGCATGAAATTTAATCCTAGATTTTCTGGCTTGACAAGTATAGATAAATACATAAGATATTCATAAATATAAGTATATCCCAACAGTGAATATTTTAAAATGTATCTTACTTCTCATTAACTATAAGGAATCATGAATTAGGAATACCAGCTGCAGATATTCATATATCTTTAAAATTGTAGCTTATTCTTGCTTCAGTTACTTCTTTTTTGCATTTGCGTTATGAAGATAAATAATATTGAAATATTAGATGTGTTAATATTTTATTGAAGTGATTATCTTTTTTGCTGCAATATAATTGCAAAATATTCTTTTTTTAGATCTACAAACATAAATTACAAGAATTCAATAATATTAAAAATTCTATATTGTGTATTTCATTCTAATTTTCTCTATACCTGCCTTTAGCATATCTCCCTATTAAAATCATATTTTGTAGGCAAAGCTATAAATAATTGCTATAAACATAATTGAAAATATAGGGATATCAGGCAAACAGCATATTTTTAGTTAGGGTGCAAGGAAGGGCTCAAAAGATACAATGAAAAGATAATATCTTGGGTTAGAGTATAGCTCAGGGGTGCAACACCTGCCTGTCAAGCAGGAGGTCATGAGTTCAATTCCGAGTACTAAAAAAAAAAGAGAGAGGATATCTCATAGATATTACTTCTGATCACATATATTACTTCACAGAGATTACTTCTGATTTGTATTTTTAAATGTTGTTTTAAAACATCTTCTATACTTTCTAAAGAGGTGAGATTGCTCTATTTTAACCTCCCTTTCCTGCCACGGCAAGGCTAACCAGTAACATGAAAATTAAGATTTGTCATTCTTTCAATATATTGATCTCAATTATTCCTCATACTTTGACTTCTGTGTCAGTAAACTTTTGGTGAAGAAATGCTCTGTCTTATTTTTTTACTTTAAGATAATTTGGTGCAGACAGATACACAAAAGGTTTCTCAGATGCAATGATTTATGACAAGAAATGATGAATGGAACCCTATAAAAACCCAAGGACAGAAGTTACAACAATCATAGGGCTGAGCCTCCACCCTGTCCGCTTACTGCTGCAACTGGGATGGAAATTGCTCCAGACTCAGCGGCTGAAAATAGTGCACAGTTATTCCTCATTGACAGATCTGTTCTTCCGCTGTAATTCTGTGGGGCCAGACTGGAATCTAGGCTGCCAGAGCATTCAGGTGTTCTCCCATGATCGCATTCTGGTGCCTTGAATGAAGGAGCAGTAACCCCCATGTTATTAACCTTAATCGTCCATGTGACTGGGTGAGGAGGGTCTTAGAAAAGTGATTGGATCATGGGGACACAACATTCCTCAGCTGCATGTGCTATTGGGAGCCAGGGCCTAGTTGGAAGAGGGAGATCCTGGAGGTGTGACTTTGCAAGACTAAGCACAGCTTAGTCTTAGCTCTCGCTTATGCTCTTCCTCTGTGTTCTAGCAGTGGGAAAGTTAACTAATACACTAGCTATAGTGTGCTTTTCGCAAAGTGTAGTGACAGCGTGAGAGGCCAAGGAGATGTGTGTTTGTGGCCTTTGCTGCCATCATGTCTGCTGACATTCTGTTGGTCTAAGTGATTCGCGTGATCAAGGTCACATCAGTGGGGTGGGGACTTACACTGCAACCAAAGTGGTAGGGAACTGTAAAGTTGCACAGCAAATAGTATGAATATATTATCTCAATGAAAATATTGACAGTGTAGATCACATAACTAGAGAAAAAAAAGTCCTAACATCTATTTGGAACAAGAAGAGGCCTGAGATAGCAAAAAACAATTCTGGGTAACAAAGGCAATGAAGGAGGCATCACAATTCTGGTCTTTCAATCATACAATAATGTTCCTGTGATAAAAACAGCATGGTCTATATGGCAAAAAAAAAAAAAAAAAAAAATAGACCCAAGCATCAGTGGAATAGATTTGATGATGCAGAAATGACTCCAAACAAATTCAGCTGCTTTTTCTTTAATAAAGGTGCCAAACACATTCAATGTGCTAGAAATGGTGCTGGAAAAACTGACTTTCCATATCCTGAAGACTAAAATTAGACCAATGCTTTTCACAATGCACTAAACTAAAATCAAAATGGATCAGAGATCTAAATACTAAAACAGAAACATGAAATCTGCTGGAATAGAGGATAGGTAAAACTCTTGAAGACACAGGTGTAGGCAAAGACTTTATGAATAAAACCCAAATTGCAAGGAAAGTACTACAAAGAATCAACAACTGGAATCTCATCTTATTTAAAAAGATTTTGCACATAAAATGGAGTTATCAACAGAGTGAATGGGAAAAAAATTTGCAAGCTGTTCCTTAGGCAGAGGCCTAATATCTAGAATGTATAAATACTAAAAACAAATTATATCCCCTAACTTTAAAGGCTCAATCCAAAAGAGGCCATACAAAGTGAGTAAACACTTCTCAGATGAAGGAGTAGAAGTGTCAAATAAATTTATGAAAAAATGTTCAACATCCCTGGTCATTTGAGAGATGCAAATTAAAACAATGCAGAGATTCCATGTCATCCCAGAAAGAATGGCTATTATCAAGAAATCAACCAATAACAAATGCTGGCAGGGCTGTGTGAAACAAGGAGCGCTTCTCTGCTGTTGGTGGAAGTGTAGAATGATGCAACCACTGTGAAAATCAATGTGGAGATTCCTCAAAAACTAAAACCAGAGGTTACATTGGACCCAGCTATCCCCCTTCTTGCTATCTTCCTGAAAGAATTTAAAACATCATCACACTGAGATACATGCACACCCATGTTTATAGCAGCACAGTTTGTAATAGCTAAATTTTGGAAACAACCCAAATGACCATCAACCAGGTAATGGATGAAAAAGATGTGGGTTTTTTTTTTTTTTTTTTTTTACAATAGAGTACTATTCAGCCATAAAGGATAAACTTGAGATATTTATAGGTAAATGTGTAGACCTTGAGACCATAATCTTAAGTGAAATAAATTGAACACAGATATATAAATAGCACATTGTTTTTGTGGGGTGAGAAACCAAAAGTGTCATAAGGACCAGAAGGTATATTCGATGAAATAGGAAGAAAATTCTCATTGGAAAGGGGAATTAGGGTGGTGGGAGAAGGAAAGGAAAAGGAAAAAGAAGTTAAAAAGGAAAAGATGGACACAAAGCTTTTGTAAATAAAGAGGGGAAAAAGAGGTGAAGGAAGGGAAGGGGAGTGAGAAAAAAAGACGAATTAGGGTATATTGTGTCCAAGTACAACGTTCCCAATGAAGAATGTGATCATTATTTATATTTAAAATGTAGCAATACACTTAATTAAAAGCAACAACAACATCAAGACACAAACAATTTGTGATGAATATAATCAGTTTGGGAATAAAGAAGGAATCTTGGCAATTTAAAAAGGCTTTAGCCAAAATAAAATTTCAGACATTGGCTTAAGTGCTAAACAAACAAAAAAATGAACAAAACCCCACAAAATACATACTGTATAGTTATGGCAATTTTGAGATGAAACATAACTAATCCATGGGGATACAAATGATAGGGATGGGTGGCTGCAGACCTGGTGTGTACTGTCCAGACTGGGTGATGGAAATGTGCTGCCTATAAATGCTAGCTGGTAATGTGTCGTATATACTCATCAGACTCACCCAATTGTATCCTTGAAGTCACTGGGTGAGGGGAAGATGATTTAGAATGGCATGGTGTGGGGGTCTGCCAAAGTGCAAGAAGTTATCCTTGGAACAAGTGTGCTTTGGTGCACCCAGGGCCACAGAGGAGATTTATTTTTCATATCATCTCCAAATTATTGACTCTTGGGTAACAGTGCAACTGTAGGAAATCATGGCTGATTATAAGCCTGCAGCTATTCAGCTATACGTGGTGAAAAAATCACCCAAGATATTCTGTAGTGGAACAACTAGAAAACCCCTGTTCAGATGAAAGAATTTGGTACAGTGCCAAAAGTAGACTTTTCCCCCTCAGCCTCCATATAACTATGCTGTCACAGCTTCCTCAAGAATTCACATTCATGGCAGATACTCCCCAAAACCTATTGAAACCTTTTCCTGGTTTGCAGGATGGTAGGTTGGCTATGGCTGGCAGTGAAGAAGATGTAGTCCAGCCCTTTGATATAAGTGGGAGGGCTCCCCTCAGGCAGTTTGAAGCTTGCACCAGAGCAGTTCATACAGTAGATTTTACTGCTGATAAATACCATGTGATCTCTGGGATTGATGATTATACCATTAAAGTATGGAATATATTAAACTCCAAAGAAATTCTGACATTCAGAGAACATTCTAATTATGTGAGGTGTGGATGTGCTTGCAAATTGAATCCAGATCTCTTTGTAACAGGGTCAGATGTTTGGTGCATGAACAACAAAGAGTGCTCTCTCTGTTGAGCATGGGCAGCCAGTGGCGAGTGTCCCACTTTTTCCCCCCTGGAGGTCTTCTGGTGTCTTCAGGAGGTTGTTATGTTAAACTTTGGGACATGTTAAAAGGACAGTTGCTCATGTCTTTTAAAAATGGTCACAAAACGGTGACATATTTATGTCTGAGCAGCTCTGCGTAGAGGTTACTCTCTGGCTCACTGGATGGGAAGATGGAAGTAAACAGCAGAAGTTCCTACAAAGTAGTCCACAGTTTTGATTATGTAGCTTCAGTTTTGAGTCTTGCACTTTCTTGTGAGATGATAGTGGTTGGAATGACCAATAGAATTCTGAGTGTTAAACATCAGAAATCTGAAGCAAAGGAGGTTTCTCTTCCAAGGAGAAGGAGACCTGCATATTGAACCTTTATTAGAGGAAAAAAATACATGAAACAACGGGATGGCGTTTTGATCAAAAAAGCAAACAAAGAAACACCTAGAACTGTATGACAGGGATCTGAAAAATTTTAGGATCTCTAAATCACTTTATAGAGTCCTTGAGCCTAGTTGTATAATAAAGACCCTGGAAGTTAGTCTCCATCATAAAGGAGCTAAGTTGAAGAGGAGTCCTTGCAAATGCACTGGCAGGTCAGGATGAGAAGGAAATTAGTTGTGTTCTTAATTTTTTTTTTTTTTTTGATAGGGAATCTGTCTCAGCCAAAATTTGGATCTGTTTTTATCAATGCTGCTGAAATAATTATTGATACATATTTGCCTCTGATTGGTCAGTCATCTGTAGTGGATAAAAAGTTTTTAGTACTTGAAGGACTTGTAGAAAAAGGAACTGGTTACCAAAGAGAACTCCTAGAAACCTTGGGGATGGTGGACACGCTGTTTGTTACCATGACAAAGAAAGAAAACATTTCTATGTTGGAATGTAGATCTGCTAAATTTCTAGAGAGGAAGATGGAATCACAGTATTTGCTCAATAAGAAAAAAGAACTCCTAATTTAGAATAGATTAGACTATTAATTATTGGAAAGAGACTCTCTTGGATACATTTAAAGACTACCACAGAAGCAATTTTATAAACGAGACTGGGATAACTATGATTGCAAAGTAAGAGCCTGTTTTAAGACACGGCTTTCCATGTAATTGAATTATTGTGAGCCATCCTCAGCTGGAAGACGTCAGTTATCTTGGCTCCAGCGTCTGCTTACCTTGGAAGAGCTGATGTTGATTTTCGTCTGGCACAGTTCTTATCAGCTGCCTGGCAGACATTCAGGTGCGGGTTCAGGTAGGAAGCCTCTGGACAGGGTTCCAACTGGGAGTCCTGCCAGAGCAACCTCTGTTTGGGGGTTTTGTTTTCTTATTCTAGCATAGAAGACAGCAAAAACATGAGAACAAGAGGAAGAATTTCTCAGGCAGTGTTCTTGGGGCTCCCAGGCTCCTGCTTCTCTGGTCCCCCGCCTTGACGGCATTGCTCACTTGGACCGTGTGCTCTCCTTCAGGTGGGGGGACTGTGTGCCAAGTGCGTAGCTCATCAGCTGCTTAGCTCGGAGTCACTGATACTGGGCAAGTATTGTGGATGTGAGGCAGATTGGACGCCTGTGAACTGTGCTCTCTACTCCAGGTTTTCCTTTCTGTCTTCTTAGTCTTGACTGTCTCCTTACTGGCCTGATCTACAGGTAGACCTTATTGGTCTGCTGTCTTCTGCTGCTTTCCGTATACAGCCTTTGTACCAAGTTTTGCCCATCCTTCTGGTCAGGGACTGAGAAAGATTCGTCATTTCTCCCCTAACACATACCTTTTCAGCCCAGTGCACATGTATTTGAAGCTCATGGCTACCTAATCATCTGAAAAACTATTTTCTCTGATCTGTATGTAGATGTTTTCCTCTAGTTATTCATAATCACCTTGTTCAGAACCCCAAAGCAGAGCAGCTTGCTTTGAAATGAAGTTGTGTTTTTGAAAGTTCAATGTGAACCATGCTTTGTAAAGGTTCTTATTTTTAAAAAAATCTTTTCTGAGGAAAAGGGTAAAAAAAACTAAAGAATGCAAAGGAATAAAAACCAAATGAACTGGTTAAATGAAATTATATATGGAATTCATAAGGGTCAGTATTCAATTAATAATATTTCTAAAGAGAAGCAATAAAATGAAAATTATAAATTAAACAAGGGGCTATTTATGAATCAAAAAACAAGCATTCCTTGATTGAAATGATCCCAGTAAGAATCCACATTCATGAGTGAGAAGACCAGTATTCAGTTGTTGCATCCTGACAGTCCAGAATTTCAGCAACAAAAGTTTTTAAGCTCTTATGAGGAAGTCACAGATCACATATCCACACAGAGAATGAAAACAGCAAATGTCTTTGGCCATTTTGAAAAGCAAGACTGCAGAGAAGAAAGAGAAAGAAGCCCTTTTTAGCACTGGATAAAAAAAAAAATTTCAATCTAAGCGAAGGATAAATGAGTGATCATAAGTGCTAAGGACATTTGGGTCTAAAAGTTGTCAAAGTATGAACTTTTGTGCCCCATTCTCAGAAACCTACCAGATGATGTGATCCATCTAAATAAGGATACAATTCCTGATAGAAACAGAGAAAATGGGGTATCATAGATACATTGGACAGGCACAGGGAGTTCCCAGGGGATAGCCGTGTCAAGGAGCATGGAGAACACACTCTTCAATGTGCAACAAGAAGCCTGAGGGTTTTGAGGAATGTTTGCTTTTCTAAAAGCATATAATGTTCTTATCTGAAATGTGTAAGAGTTTGGGAGAAAATGTGTTAATAGGTTCATAGGAAGTTAAGAAAAAAAGTACTGTATTCACTAACTTTAGGGGAAAAGTAAAACCAAGAATTTGAAGAAGACTTTGAAATGTAGAAAGAATGTTTAAAACATTCTACTGTTTTTGTAAACAATATTTAAGCAGTCATGGTAATGAAAGCACTAAATATGGATTTTAACGAGATTGGTTTACTACCCTACTGAGAAATTGAGCGGCAGCACTTACATTTGTGTGTTAAGGGAGAGGGCCAAGAGTACATGATTTTCATCTGCCATTGCAGGTTGATGGGTAATGCTGTAACTGAACAGATGAGAAAGAATAGTGCTATTATTTATAAAGATGAGGATAAATACCAGAAGCAATGAGTAAGGGACTTGTGTGCTCTTTCCTGAGAGGCAAAAATGTTGAGTATGAAGGGCCAAGAAATAATTGATTTGAATGTTATTGCATATTGCAAAATATATCCATTTTGCTGTCACATAAATCAATATTAGTGAAAACTAAAATAAGATAAAATACTCCAAAGACCATTCTGAAAATCAAGCATAAAGACATGATGCACCTATATTAAACTACCATATATTTATTAACATGGCCTCCAAAGTTATAAATAAAGAGAACTAGTAGGAACCAAAGATAATGGAATACTTGTTGTAGTTTTGTCATTAACTACCAGTCTGCAACAGGACAAGTCATTTGCCTACTTAAATAATCAACTTGCTCATCTGCAGAATGAAACAATAGTTTCTTTCTGTTCACTCCATAGAGATCTATGAAGCTCATGTATTTGAAAAAATATTTCTCTCACTGCTGTTTCATAAAGGATAATTATTGTTTTCAAAGATCTGACTCACTAGGCTTACTATGTGGAGGTTTTTAGAGGAACTACACTCACACTTTTCAAAGAGATTTACTTCTACTTCCTGACATTATTCATCTAGAATTATCATCTATCCATCCATCCATCAACCCATCCATCCACCTATCCTTTCACCTACCCATACATCCTTCCAACCATCCATTTATTTCCCAAAGAACAAGGAATCTAGGACAGCAATAAATGCTTCGGATGTTGGACCCAGGGTCATTTCTCCTCATAATATGGCCTGTCACCATGGCTCCCTGTCTTCTATGGGTTTGCTGTTGCTGTCTGTATAAAGCAAAAAAAAAAAAAAAAAAAGCATAAATATTTAACTTTCAAAAAGGGACTCATTTACTGGAAGTCTGACTGTATGAAGCAGGGTTATAAATCTTTCTGAGGTATTTCAATATGCATAAGAGAATGAGACCACATGAATGACTGGGCTAACTTTAACCTTTGATTGTTTAAAAGCACAGTCTTTTTCCTCTTTTAAAAAATGGAGCCTCTGAACGTATACACTACCGTCAGGCATTCAGGATGAAATTTATCTTTTAAAATGGCCCGTCCTATCCCCTACTCCACTTTGAAATTTTTATTTGAGACTGTCAAGGAACTGAAAGGAAATTATGCTTTCTAGCTGCCTATGGGTTTTTTTATGCTGGGAGAGAAACATTCTGCTCACGAAATACTGAAAGACAAATTCTCCCTCTCTGGTTTCCTGTCAGTAAAAGTGAACAGAAGGAGGATCCTCAGTACAAAGATAGGCAAAACATTCCTGTAGATTGAAGTATATTGTGCTCTCCATGGATTGTTTCTGGGGGCTGGTATTTAACTAAGAGCGTCTGTTAGCCAGTGGAGAGGAATTGGATACATTCTCTATACACAATGCTGTCTTAGCTGCTAAGACAAAATTTAATCTAAGTAGATGCAGAAGTTGAAGAAAAGTGCTCACATACTCAAACTTTCAAGAAACCTATAGCGGAAGCTGTGAGGAAGGGATGAAGGGATTTGTGGCTTTCTAGTGTAAAGTGTTTTATGTAACACTTTACTCAACCATTAGGACCTTCTTTGCTATTCATCTTCTACTCATGAAATATTGAAAGTAAAAGTACTTGCCCCAAATACTCACTTGGGTAGGGGTGGAGCTTAGGGACCTTTTATATCTCACCTGAGATCTTCCCTGCTCTCAACTTTCGTTTGGATTTACGTCAACAAAGAGTAATGATTCAGTGATTGACCCTGACTTCAGGACATTTAAGTATTTTTAATTAAAAGAGACAATTTTATTATCATCTTTCCAAGCATGTAATTTACTTTATTACATCTACAGACAGGTAGATTTAAAATCATGTTGAATTAAGTGCAAGCTCTGATTTGGAAGATAATTTTGCATTGGGTGAAATACGTGCTATAAAAGTTGAAGGTTTAAGTCTTGCATGTTCTCCAATTCTTCCTCTTTCAGTAGTGCTCCCCACCTGAGCATGGTGCTATTTATAAGCTGTTTCTCCAAATAAATCCTTAGACCTTGTCCCTTAGTCCTGTCTTTCCCTTGTTCCCTAAACGTGCAGCACCATGACATCCTCTTTGTATCTATATCATCTGTCAACTCCCCACCATCTCTTCATTTTGATGCCTTTGTTCTTTCCTCTGTCATCTTCTCTCCTTTGACGGTGTATTATTCTAGGTTGTCCAGAGAAGGAGAACTAATAAGACAGCGAACAAAGCAGGAAGAAGGGGAGAGAGGAAGGGAGGAAGGAAGGACATAAGGCAGGAAGGAAGGACAGAAGGAACGCAGGCAGGCAAGAAGGCAAGAACGAAGAAAGGAATGAGGGAAGGAAGGAAAGAGGCAAGGAAAGAAGGAAGAAGGAAATGAAGGAATGCAGGGGAAGGAATGAGGAATAGAGAGACTAGAGATCTGCTTCTCTTAAGTGAAGAACTACGGAGAGTGGAGATTTAATTCAGTCTGAGTCTAAAATCCTGAGAATTTGGCTGATGACGTAGTTCCCAGAAACCAAAGGCCTGAGGACTGAGTGGGGACTGGTGGTACAAGTTATGTACTCTGAAGGTGCAAAGCAGAAGAAGCGCAGATGTCTGAAGGCAGGAGAAGATGGATGGAGGGAGAGAGAACTGGTATTTTCTCCCCCTTTGCGTCTTATTTCGGTACACAATGGATTGGATGATGCTACCCTTGTTGACGAGGATGAATCTTATTTACTGAGTTTATTAATACGAATGCTAATGTCTTCCAGATACATGCTCGCAAACACAGCCAGACATCCTGTCCAAGCAGTACTGGGGGCATCCCTTAGCCCAGTCAAGTTGAAACATGAAATTGACCATCACAGACCTTAGGGAAAGATTGTTCCTGCTCTTACTTTGCCCTAACCATATCTGATATAGAAGTACTGAATATCTTTTTGAAACACAAATTATATCATTTTCAGCTCTCCCAGGGCTCTTATGTCTTTTACAGTAATCTCGAGCTCTAACATGGGCACAAAATCCTGCATTGCCTTTCTCCTTCATCCTAACCCCCGACTCTTGCCCCCTCCACTCAAGGCCCTGTCCACACTGTGCTTGGCTGTCTTGTCAGTGTGCCAGAGCCTTTCTTCATCTGGCCCTTCATACCACAAGTTCCCTCTACTGGAGATGCTCTTCCCTTTCCAAGTCTGCTGACTGACTGGTTGCTTCTCTCTCCTTGCTCAAAGGTCAGGATCTTGGCTCGTGTGTCTGTGAGACCCCAAATTTAGAACTTTTTTTCGCACACCTGAGGCCATCCTCGGTGGCTCTGCAGCTGTCACCATGCCACAAAATGAACACACTGAGTTACACTGCAAATGCTATGGGTACCGTTTGGATTACCATGAGAAAAAGAGAAAGAAGGAAAGTCAAGAGGCTCATGAACGTTCAAAGAAGGCAAAAAAAAAAAAAAAAAACCATGATTGGCTTGAAGGCTAAGCTCTACCACAAACAGCACCATGCAGAAAAAATACAAATGAGGAAGACTATCAAGATGCATGAAAAGAGAAACACCAAACAAAAGAACGATGAGAAGACTCCACAAGGAGCAGTGCCTGCCTATCGGCCAGACAGAGAGGGACAGTCTCGTACAAAAGTAATTTCCAACATGATTAAACAAAAACAAAAAGAAAAGGCAGGCAAATGGGAAGTCCCTCTGCCCAGAGTTCGTGCCCAGGGAGAAACGGAAGTATTAAAAGTTATTCGAACTGGAAAGAGAAAAAAGAAGGCATGGAAGAGGGTGATTACCAAAGTCTGCTTTGTTGGAGACGGCTTTACAAGAAAACCACCTAAATACGAACGGTTTGTTAGGCCAATGGGCTTACGTTTTAAGAAGGCCCATGTAGCACATCCTGAACTGAAAGCCACCTTTTGCTTGCCAATACTTGGTGTGAAAAAGAATCCTTCATCGCCACTATATAAAACTTCGGGTGTTATTACCGAAGGAACCGTGACTGAGGTGAATGTGAGCAAGTGGGGCCTTGTGACACAAGGAGGCAAGGTTATTTGGGGTAAATATGCCCAGGTAAGCAACAATCCCGAAAATGATGGATGCATCAGTGCAGTCTCTGGTTTGACAGATGTTTCCTACAATAACTTCTTACACTTATTGAAGACTACAGGCCGATCGAGAAAACCATTACTGTGAATACTGCTGAACATCTTTCATGACGGCATTCCTCAAGGGAACTATTTATTACATTGTAAAAACATTAAAATGGCCCTGTTTTTTTAAAAAAAGATCAGAATCTCAAGAAGATGATGAATTCCCTACTGAGACCGGCCAGGGCCCTATTTCTCTATGCCCCAACTCGTCTCCACGGCAAGATTGACAGTCTGCAATTAACCTGATTAAATCATTCGGTAATCTTGAGAAGGTCCTGCCTGCTACTTTCTACTACAACTGAAGCAGTAAGAGCAGTGCTGGGCACTGAGTAGTTACACAATGAACATCTATTAGATGGATGCATGAGTATGAGCAGGATCTGCCAAATGTGGCAGCTGTGGAGAAGAACGGATAATGGACCCGTGAGCTCACTCAATCAAGTTCTTGCAGGTTGTTCCTTCTGGAGTCCATTCTTTGGGATTCCAGTGACTGTGACTGGCTCCTTAAAAGCAGAACCATCTGTCCATTGCCCCCTCTCTAAGGTAGAGTGTACGTGAAGGGCCCCACATTGCTGCCCACACCTCTTATTATTTGGAGTTTACACAGCAGACATGAACTGACCATTTGCTCTGCACCAGGCGTGAGTAAGAAACTCAATACTGGCACAAACCATAGTCTTCTTTCAGAGCAGCCCAGAAGATAAGATGAACACTGCAAGCAGCTGCTGTGGGTTAATCTCAGCCCCGCCTCCTCCTATCTGTGTTGTGCAGAGCAAATAATTCATCTCTGTTTAGCTCAGTTTCTTCATGTACACCGGGGGCGGGGAAGAATAATACCTACCTCAGGATGATTGTGATTTGATGAGTTCATATTTGTCACTTTTTAATGTCTGGCATAAAGGAACTGCTGTGAAAATGCCAAAACATAGATCAAAGTATTCCCTTCCTTCAGAAGCGGGTAGGCCCTTGTGGTTACCCCTGCTGTGGTTTTAAGCTTCCTCGAAACGCGTTTTTCTTATCTCATTCACATTCTTCCTGCTCAGTCCCTGGATATCTCTGCTGCCTGCGTCTCATACTTTGCTTCTAGCTTGCTCTTAGCCCTGGCACACACCAGTGTCTCCTCCACGATGAAAGCACAGTGAAGAATGGATGAATGAAGGGGTGAATGAATGAATGAATGACTAGGTACCACGAGCAGTCAAATCTCTCCAAGCTCACCTGAACATCTTAGGCTCTGCAGCTGCCCTCCTCCCTCATCTCCATTTCCTGCTCAGTACTATGAAACATCTCTTAATATTTCTGATCTGGAATTTCTCGCTTCAGCTCTTCACAGCTTTGCCTGCACACAGTGGTTTTCTAGTACCATCACACCCCTTCTTTAAAGCTTATATAGCTGAACTTTTATTTGAATCAAGTTTTATGAGATATTTCCAGCAACTGACAATACGTACACCTTTGACTTTCTTTCACAACTTTTGTGGTTCCTCTGCAATTAAGGTTCTGAGAGCAGGCAGAAGATTTGGGAAGTCCTATTTTTAACAAGTGGTATTTGTTATTAAAAAGTTTGTCCCCTAATCCAAACCTGCAAAGATGTGACAGTGTTTTATTTTTGAAGGTTTGGAAATTAGGAACAAATAACTTGTATAAAACACATTGGTCACTTAACTGCTGCTATTTAAGACAGGTGCAAACCTACATGGTCTCATACAACTGGGCACTGGCACTAAGGGTGAAACAGAATGACCTGGAGTGATTCTCCAAGCTGCAGATACTTTTAGTGAAACAGAGACCTTCCCTTGGAGATGGGAATGATTATACCAATGAATTCTATCTCTGATATCCCAGAAGTAAATATAAACATTGTCCAATCTGAGTACTCAACTTGTGCCTAATACTTCCTCAAAAGAGAAAGTCTAAAAATTTTGTTTTTACATTTGCATATTGTCTTGGTTACTTTACTCTCATTGCTGAGACAAAATACCTGACACCGAAAATTAAAGAAAGAAAGGTTTATTGAGCTCATAGTTTGTGGAGGTTTCAGACAGTAATCAGCTGGCTCCAAGGTAGAGAGGTATGCCAGAGGGCAACCGTTCAAGATGGCAGAAAACAGCACAAGCAACAAGAACAAAGCAGGGGAGAAAGCCTCTTTTCACCCCTTATATTGTAAGCAGGCTACCATCTCTTAGGGCGGGTGTAGCACTCACGCCATCTCCGTGCCCTCCTCTTGCACAGGATGAGGATGTTTACCAAGTGAGGACCCTGAGTTCCTGCTGAGTCACTTTGTTAAACTTCTAAACATCTCAGGTTGACACTGTGTGTCAACCATCATACATATGTATAGGTATAATTTGATTTAGGGTTAAAAAACCAAAATGATTTCTTTTTTTAAAAGCTCATTTAAAAGAGTGATCATACGGATATGGCACTTTCAGTTTTTTCATTTTAAAGATAAAAGAATCAAAACATATTAACAAACACGGAGGCTTAAACAAAGCAACATAAAAACAATATAGAATTTTAGACAAGGTGATAAGAAACTAACAGTGGTTGTTGTATTACATGTTGATATCTTCAAATTGGTTACTCAGATAAATATAGGTGTGTGAGATTGATCAAATAATTAAACATTAACTGTTCTTTTCAATAAAGCAATAGACATTAGTAGCTCAACTGTCTTAGCCATCTTGGAGATACATACACACACACACACACACACACACACACACACATACACACACATATATATACACCTTTCTTTCTCTTTTTACTATTTAAGTTCTAAATGGGATTTAAGATTTAACTTAAACATTAGCAAAGTATCTGCACCCTAAATCTGGATTAGGTTCAAATAGGCTACGCAGGTGGCTGTTCCATTTACATTACTTTTCTCAGTATGAGGAATGTTAGGTTTTTCTCAGAGTCACTGAGGGGTGCCATATTTCTCCTACCAACTAACATGTTCTTCTAATATCAAGTGGCTTCCAAAGAGAAACTGTAGGAATTTGGGAGGGAAAAATAAAAGCCATACTAACATGAACATAGAATTTATAGACTTTACCCATTACAAAGGTTTTCATTTAAATCCTGATCGTTGTTTTAATAAACAACAAACTGACCTCCCTGATGCTTTAAGTTACAACATATGAACAATAAAACGGAAAATTTGGGGGGTAGTTAAACGAAGGTAAACTGAACTGGATTACAAAGTGAGAGCCTTGCCTCAAAGATGATTAATAAGCAGCAACAATTACATTTATAAAGACTAGTAATTATAGAAAAGGAATTCTCTAGGGCCATTTTGTACAGGGGTAAACTGACTTCCAGAGAACATTTGTATTATAGTCTAATGATAAATTTGGTATTCAATATAGTGATTTCTATAGGTAATGTCATTTTTTGATATGTTAATAATGGATTTCACAGTTAGCAAGAGCTCCATCCCAAAATATTAAAAAAATCAGTATGTTTGTCTGTTCAAAGTGTTAAGCTTTAATCACCAGAAAATTTACTTATCAGAAGTATGTCATCCTCTAGTAACACTGCATAACCATGGCAAAGGAATAGCAATTAATTAAAACAAAGCAATAATAACTAGCTTCCCTGCCAAGCTCTGTTTGGAAGGCTTGGCACAATCAACTCATGGAATTCTCACAGCCTATGACGGCAACTACCATTACCTTCATGTGGGCACTAAAGCACAGAGAAGGTAAGCATCTTGCAAAATTCAAATCTGTGTCCCTTGGTATTTTGTGAACTCTGCATCACGTCCTATCTCAGCTCCCAGTGCTCAAGTTCATGGTTCAACACTTTGCACAACTCACCCTGAGTTCCGAGGATAAAAAGCATAGTAGCATAGAAATATTGGTAACCCTAATGTGGGAAGTGATTATAAATATTTTACAGAATTTTAGCATAAATACTCGTTTTATTATATTGTACAAGATCTAATTAGATACAACATGGCAATGCACTTAGCTTTCATAAATGACATGATTTCGTGCAATAGAATTTTAGACATTGCATTTTAAGTGAAGCAAACATTCCATCAGAGAAGGAAACAGGATGCCAAATGCTAAGAATCCTCAGGATGGTTGGTACTTAACACACTAAATCAAGTGTTAATTTCAGTGTGTTTTAAGGTTTTTGTTTACAGATTCAGATACTTGCTACATTAGATTTCGGGTCTCCCAGCTAGATGCTTAGAAATTCACTTATGAATAGTAATTGCTAAAATGTTCAGAAATGTAAGTTCACAAGAGACACAGTAATGCCCTCGATCATTTATTCATTAAATAGCTATGAGTGGACACCTTGTGATATATACAAACTCTTTTGCTAATAGCGAATGTTGAGCAGAGCAAAAGAAACACAGTTCTCATTTCTTTTCTTATTCCTGTGTTTTCCAAGTCCAGATTCCCCAGCCACAGCTCCCAAATGCTCGTTTTATCCTGCCCTGCTCACCTTCTGCCTTCCCTCTTGCCATTCCTTCCCCATCCGACAGGCTCCTCAGAGCTACCGGAATATGATTTGGTACTCTCCCTGCTGCAGCCCTCTGAACCATCCTTTCTGGGCTCTGCAGAGGACTCTGTTTAACAGATCAACCTCACTTTCAAGGGTTAAGTGTGGCACCCTTGGAAAAACTCCCCCGGGTCAGGCGCAAGCATGCAATGCTTTGGGGGCCTGACCTTTACCCACTTTACGCCCGTTGCTCCCGCTATAGTTTAAATCAAGTGTCCTCCAAAGGCCTCATGTGTGAGGGTTTTGAGGGTGACGGAACCATGGGGATGACACGCTGACTCGCCCTTAGAAGGTGGCACACGGTCCAAAGAGGCAGGTCACTGTGGGTGTGACCTAGAAGCCTGCAGCTCCCTTCCCAGCCCTTCCCTCTCTGTGTCCTGGCTGCCACAACACAAGCAGCGCTCCTTCAGCTGGTGCCCCCCCATCCATGCCTCTTGTACCTGGAGCTGGCAGATCATACAGTGACTGAGACTACTGAAACTGAGCCAGAATAAATTTCTCCTCCTGCAAATTCTGGAAGCCCAGTGTTGTGGCTCAGTGATGAAGATGGTGACTAACACAGCTCCTTCCAGCGTCTTCCCGGTCCTTCTCTTATTAGCAGTGAGCTCCCGGTGTGCAAGGGTGGTACCTATCTTGTTTGTGTTGGAACCCTGGGGCACACCACACGAAAGGCATTGAATATATTTCCTGACTGAATAAGGGAGTGTGTGGTTTAGTTATGGTCTCTTCTTATTCCGCAGAGGCTTCCTCTGATAACCTTCACTCCGGTGTGATACCCATTAGCCACCACAGCCCCACCGATCCCCTCTGAGGTGATACAACGTTGCTGGATTGCCTGTCTACTTTTAGCATGCATAACACCACAAGGAAGTGTCCTCTACAGTCTCTAGTTTGTCAATTTTTCCAATCTGAAAATTTTCCTCGGGATTTAAATAGAATTATATTCAATCAAACATTTGATGAACAACTTTAAGGGAGAGAACAAAGCTTTAGAAGCTTTCTGGGAGACCTGGGGAGCTAGCTATGGGCCCAGTATGGCAAATCTCTCATTTGCCAACAAAGCAGTTCCTTCCAGTCCCCAGGCTCCAGAACTAGAAAAGGATCCACTGTCACTTGAATCCTTTTTACTGACAGTCTCCCGTTACCACCTGGTTTTCAGCAAGCTTGACAGATTATTTGTGCATGCGTGTTAAATCATATTTCCAAGTGTGGAGTGTGTGTTTCCCCTGTTTGTCATTCTGTCCTTGGTCCAAAGATCTGCTCAAGGCCATTGCACTTCTGCAACAGTCAGACTCAAGCATAGTGACATGGACAAGTGTAGACATAATTGCAGGGCATTTATCTGCACTAACTGAAAGGTGTGTATCAGTTCTCACAGCCGGGCCCAGAGAATGGGACTATGCCGATGCTGACAGCCCACTGTGGGTCCCTCAGAGTTGGCCACATTTCTTCTACTCCCTTCCCAGAGAATTTTACTGAGTAAGGTCCCTGAACCTTTCCCTGGAATTTAAGGTTCAGCCTCTCTGCCTCAAACTACATTCTGTAGATTCATCTCCTTTTAGTTCTGGACACACATGTGGCCCAGGCCACTCCTCTTGTCTGGGACATGAGGCACATGACTGCCCTTACTTGATGGTTTTTATTCACCTACTGATGTTATATGGACTCAAAGTCAGCCAACATATAACCAGGCCTTAGCCATGGAACCGAGATTTTAGGAAGCTGTGTATTGTTTTCTCTGAAGGAAACAGGTATTCCCATGATTTACCATCTCAAGATGAAATCACTCCTGGGGGAAAAGAGAGGGGCAAGAGATAAGGAAAAGGAAAAAAAGGTATGGTTTTCTGAGAATAGGATGAAATTGGGTTAAAACTACACATCGAGAAGTGTACAGAATCTGTCTAGAGGGATCTACCCTTGGATATTTGGAGGGAGTCAGGTGCAAAGCCAGCAGTCTGTCCCAAATGTTATTTAGATTGTTCTTGGGAAAGTAGCTCAAAACATCTGGGGCTGGAGGCAAGATAATATACAGTGGTGGTGGTTAAAGTAAACAGCAGCACTCTCTTTGCAAATTTGAAGAATAACTATATCTATATCTATATCTATATATATATGTATATATCTTTTCTTATGTGTAGAAGAGCATTAGGGATCTAAATTGATAGCAGTTCTGGAGACCCCCATATTATTTAAATTTTGATGACAATCGGGACATGGTTTCTTGAGACTTTCTATGCCCAGGATAACCCAGGCTACACTCCAGAGAATAGTCTCCTTTAGTGCAATAGAATACATCATTCATGCCACAGTGGTTTCCATTGCGTCCTCTGGATAGCTGGGGAGGAGAGGTCAGCATGCACGGGGGACAAGGGACTTTCTGGAAGAAATGAGGAGGCCTTCGGGCACCCCACTCTTGGGAAAATGACACTGGGAGAGCACATTCCTTCACAGTGGTTGCGTGTCTAGGGTGATACTGCTTCCCCCTCCTCTCAGGAGGAGGTCTAAAACAAATCTCATTCCCAACACCCCGTTTTGGAGATAGTGGGTCTAGACACAGAAAATGACTGAGGGCAGAGTGCTCTCCTAACCAAGCCACTGGAGCAGGGCTTGGAAGTCATAGCTGTCCATTATGAATACAATAGTGACACCCACACGTGGTAGCATACACCTGTAATTTCCGAACTCTGGCAGGCTGAACCTGGAGGATTACAACTTCAAGCGCAATTTGGGCATTCTAACAATTTAGTGAGACCCTGTCTGGGGTCCAAACATAAATAAAATTAAATTTACAAAAGGGCTGGAGGTGTAGCTCTGTGCGAAGGCCTTGGGTTCAATCATTTTCCAATACTGAAAGATAAAACAAATGAAGTAGTGAAATGTGCCATTGTACGTCCAGGCTTGTGCTGGGTTGAGCTGGGAATTTAACACTGAGCCTCTATCCCTCACTACATCTGGAGGACTTGTGAGCGGGAGAATCACTGAGCTTTCTTCTACAGGAAACAAAAGGATGAAAGGAAAATGCACTCCCCACAGGGGGAACGGACCATCCTACCATGCGCTAGGAGGTGGGTTTGAGGGAAAGCAGGGAAGTGACCCACCCAGGCAACTCCAGTGCGTGTATGTAGCACACAGTGGCATGGACCCTGACACTATGCATATCTCGGTGTACTTTCAATGCTTTTTTATTTGAAGATGTTTGTAGATTCATGTGCAGTTGTAGGAAATAATACAGATCCCTTGTGACTTAGGGTTAATAATTTGGATAAGAGTAGCATGGTATTATATTAAATCTAGGAAATCAGCACTGTTAACAATCTGCCAAATGACTTCCCCAGTTTTTTGTTCACTTATCTGTGTGTGTTTGGTTGGGTGTATAGTTTGGCACAATTTTAACACCTGCATAGACTCAAATGATATCAGCACAGTCAAGGCATGAAATAGCTCTAGAACCAGAGTCCCTCATGTTTCCTTTTAGAGCAACATGCTTCTCCCTCCCATCCCATCCCTAACTCTGACTTCTGTTAGTTTCTTTTCCTTTTAAACTTTTGTCACTTCAGGAATGTTATATAAATGGCTTTATTCCATATGTAAATTTTTGAGATTGGCTGTTTTCACTGAACATAGTTCTTTTGTTATATAATCAAATAGTTCTGCATAATAAGAGCTTATACCTTTTTGTTGCTGAGTAGTATTCCATGGTATGAGGTATTGTAGTTCATTTAACCATTCACTGTGAAAAGACATTTGAGTTGACTCTAGGCTTGGGCTAGTACTAATAAGACTGCTAGGAACAGTTCTTTTCCTGTGTGTGTGTGTGTGTGTGTGTGTGTGTGTGTATGGGTGAGATTTTCACTTTTGTGGATCAGTGGGTAAAATGAATAATGTGGTAAGTACATGTTTAGTTTGAGAAAATGGTAAACACATTTTCAAAGTGACTGTAGGAGGTACATTCTTGTCATCAGTGTATAAGTGATCCAGTTTCTCAGCAGTCTCACCAGTACTTGGTATTGTCACTTTTTTCTTTTTAATAAATGTGTAGCATCATCACATTGTGATTTAATTTATCTTTTTCTAATGCCTAATGATGTTAACCATCTTGCCATTTTTATATCATCTTTAATGAAATATCTGTTCATTTATTTTCCTCATTTTTAATTTTTGGTGTTTTGTTTTATTTTATTTTATTTATTTTATTTTGAGACACAGTCTCACTATGTGGTTCAGGCTAGCCTTGAACTCACTAAATAGCCTGGGCTGGGCTGAAACTCACAGTGATCCTCCTGCTTCAGTTTCCTGAGTTCTGGGATTATAGTCATACATCACAACAACCAGCTCCCCATTTTCAATGGAATTGCTGGCTTTTACTATTGAGTTCTGAGAGTTAGTCACATACGCTCAATGAAAGCTCTTTTTTTGGATGCATTGTTGCTTGCAAATTTTTTTCTACTACTTTGTAGCTTGTTTATTATCCTATCACTGTCTTCCAGAGTAGAAGTTTCACATTTTCACTTTTGATTAATATGTATTAATTAATGGAGTTCAATGTAATAATTCAACACATGCATACGGTGTGCAATGATTAAATCATTAAAACTGGCCTCTTTTTTATTCACCCTTCCACCAACATTTCAGTGCTTTAATAGTCACTATTCTATGTTAGGTTGACTTTGTTGTCATTTTGTCAACTTTCATGAAGAGAAAGAACAATTCTTTTCTTTTCTTGACTTATTTCACTCAACATAATGTTCTCCAGTTACTTCTATTTTGCAGACTTATCTTGCACAGATTTCCCATGAAAATCTCCCACTCCTACCTTTCTATTTCCTTTACTAAGAATCTCTTTGTAAAATATTCTGGATACTTCCTGTTCCTGTAAAATATTCTTTTAAACAAGGTTGTACAGTAGTAGTTATGAAAAGTTGGGACAAATTATATGGGTGTCATTAGGAATTTTATTGCTAAATAGTTTTAAGTATACAATAACCTGTTTAGTTAGGATTTTTATGGTTGTAGTAGTCAAATCAGTACATGGCAGTTCTACCTGGCCTTAAGGCTAGAAGATTGTGTGTGCTCCTATTGCCTGTGACTACACTAATTTCAGAAAGGTGCCCCTATGAGTTGATTTGAACACGTAACACATAGAACAAATGTGAAATACTTAGTTCCTGAGACTTTTGCTTCCTGGCCAAGTAGGTGAGGATTAGAAAGATAATGGTTACATGGTTATTTCAAAAATAGTAAATTAATTGGGGGATAGAATGACCTTAGAAATATAACACATTTTTTTTGTGTGAAAAAAACACAAAAATTACCCTAAAGATCTTCTAAGTTTAAAGACTTGGAAACTAAATCTAATTAACTGCCTTAGCCACTAGTCATAGCAAAGGGGAGGGAAACAACCAGGCTAGTACTACAGAGTTCTAAGATACACTAGAACACTAACCTTGAGGAATGATGGTGATGTATTGTTAAAAGTATGAGTAGTCACTGTCCCACCGTGTGGAATTTTGACTGTACTTCCTGCTAGAACACACCCCTTCAAATGATCATCGAAGAAGGTTGGAGATAAAATAAAATGGCCCGGAAGACAGCACATTAGGCTTCCTAAGGACAGATTCTGTGCCAGATGCAGAGAGCGTGGCAAAGGTCATGGGATGGCATTCTGTTAGAAGAGGGGAGATTATAAGAGAAGCTCTGCTTGCTTTCCAGGCTTGTGAACCCTGACTCTGGCAGCACGCACTGCCCCCCTTGTCCACATTTCCTCTCTTCTCTCCCAGGGAGAGGTGGGGACCTAACTAGTTCTCCCAAAAGTACATCTTGCTGAACATGAGATGCTTAATCTTATAGCCTGGGAAATGGAATTTAAACCAAAAATATGACACCTTGTCATGATGGGTGGTCTTGAAAAGGGAAGGAGGATGTATGTAAGCTTGAAAGTGATGCACCTTTGTCTTTTACAAAGTATAAAATAGAACAGGCCGTGAACAAGAGATCAGTAATTTGGAACTTTACAGTGTTGTCTGATGGAGATTTTATTATCAGATCTCCGGGGGCCAGCCCCATGTAGATGAGGATGCGGTAGCTGTGTGACTTCACCTTGATTTTGAGTGATGGTCTTAACTTCGGGTCTGGAACGCCCTTTCCTGCTTGGAATGATGGAAGCAGACTATAGAAGTATGAGGCCCTGGTGATATCCTGGAAACTAAGCTTTAAATGACTTGTGAATTCTCCACGATGTCCCTGAGAAAGGGAGCTAAGGTTTGCCTGAAAACTCTTCAGTGAAATTTACTCAGTCCTCTCCAGTCCATTTATGTTCAATCTCCTCTTTTCTTTCATTGAAATAAAATTCACTGCCCTGTAACTTCTTGACAGAAGCTCCATGCTCCAGAATACACAGGAAAAGTTGAGAACTGCATGCATATGACAGGCTTTTAAAAATGTGAAGACAGTTCTCATGCCTCCTTCCCAAAGCTTTTTCTTTCCCAGATAAAATAACTGCTTCTATTTAGTGAATGTGAGAAAGAACAAGGTACAGGCTTGATGTGTTTTCACATCATCTTGTGAATCTTGTTAAGAGCACTGCCAAGGAGACAACATTATCGACACTTTCAGATGAATAAATTGAGGTTCAGAGTGTGAGCAGCCTCAAGGTCCCCGTGCTGTGTTGAAGCGGAGACTGGAGCTTCAATCCACTTACTGTAGATTTTACAATTCCCTTTTGCGGTTGGACTTCTATGGCTAATACCCTCAATTTCCTTAAAAGTCTTTTCCTAATCCAGATTCTATACTATGTTTGTTTTTATTACCACCTGCCGTGGAAAACTCATTTTTTGTTTTTGTTTTGCCCAGCCTTTTGCTTCCTCAGGAATGTTGGGTCCCCATAGTCCAACCAGGGTGTTACTGACAGCCCATGACCATTGTCACATTACAGTTAGAAAGGGTGAGGGGGTGAGAGATTTACAGTGTTCCAACATAGTCCCTTCCTAAATTTTTTTTTTTTTTTGTGGTACTGGGGATCGAACTCAGGACCCTGTGCTTGCTAGGCAAGCGCTTATTCCACTCAGCTATATCCCCAGCCCCCCCCTTCCTAAATTTATTTTTCAACTGGGAGTTGGAGAGGGAGGTCATTGTGTCAGATTTCTGACACTGTAACAAAGTCCCAGAGAAAGTTATTTTGTAAGGAAGGAAGATTTATTTTGGCTGCCACTTTGAGAAGTTTCGATTTATAGTCAGTTGGCCCCCTTCTTCTGAGGCCTTTGGTGAGTCAGAATGTCATGGCAGAGCAAAGCTAATCTCCTGTCATGCCAGGTTGGAAGAAGGGAGAAATGCAGGGATCAAAGTCCTCATGTTCCACATGTGGGCGTGCTCCCAGTGGCGTAACTTCCTTCCCTGAGGACCCGTATCTTAAAAGTTCTGCCAGCTCCAGATAGCACCACAGGATGACGACTAAACCTTCAGCACATGAGCCTTTATGGGACAGCGCAGACTCAGACTATAGCATTCTGCCACTGTCCCCCAAATTCATGTCTAGGTCTCAGTGAAAAATTCAATAAATATTTCTCCAAGACTCCTCAGCCTTGACTATTCCATCATTACTCAAAAGTCCAAGACCAAAGTCTCTTCCAAGACTCAGGGTGACCCCTAAGTTGTAAGCCTTTGTAAAAAGCAATAAAACTCAAGTCATTTATTTTCAAGATATCATAGTACACAGTCAAGAATCCCACATCAAAATGTAGGAATAAGAGTATAAGAAAACGAAAAATTAGAATCAAGCAAGAATAAAACCCACCAGGGCAAACTTGAACTCCTATAGCTCCATGTATGGCATCTAGTGAACTTTATGGTATCATGTGAAGCCCAGAGGGCCTGGGCAGACCCATCTCTACCCCCTTGTTGGCTGTTGCCTCCATGGACACTCTCAGGTTGGCCCTGCTCACAACCTGTGTTTTCCCTTGACTGGTGCTCCATGTTCCTGGCATGGCCAACTTATTGAGGTCTTCAGTGGAAAGAAAGCTTCACACTTGCAGACTCATTTATTATTTTCTCTGGATAGAAGTTTAGGAACTCTGATCCAGTGACATATTCCCCGACCTATCAGTCTTTGAAATTGAAAATTCAGTAGAAGCATGTGTGAGTCCATGAATTTTATGCTGCACGCCTGCAAAACCTGAATCGTGTGGATGATGCCAAGGTCTGCCACTAGTGTGAGCAGTAGGTAGACACCCTCAAGGGTGTCCACAGTGGCAGGGGCGTCGGAGTGCCATGACAACTCAGCAGAGGGATATAGTCCTTCACAAATAGTTCCCTGGACTGCCGTGTATTAATAGGGTTCTCTTGGGTTCTCTTCCCAAAGGAAAGTCTTCCAAAGGACTTTAAACCTGTTACAGGTGGGCTCTTTCCCATTCCTGTGATGCCTTCAAGGCATTTTCTCCTGCATCCAGGTGCAAATTATTTGATTTATTTTTAATGGTGCTCATCTCTACTCTCCCTGGATACAGCCATAAAGGCATTCCTTTTGTGAGAAAAGTGCAAGTTTTCTCTCTTTGCTTTTGTTTCTGATTGACACTGTGAATTTTACTAAAAGGAGCAAGTAATTGCTTCCCCACTCCCTGAGTTCTAGCTGCCTCAAAAAGTTTTCCATTAGAATATTTAGTCCATTACCTTTATACTAAGTCTGCCGCAAAGTCACAGAGCATGGACAAAATGTAGGCAAGTTGTTTGCATGACTATTTGAATGACTTCTCCAGTTCCTGAGTGAATCCTCACTTCTGTTTTAAACATCATTCTCACTATGCACATGTCTGTCAACATTCTGGTCTCTTGGACCCCACTAGAATTGACAGTTAAGTTCTGCTTATAACATTTTATGCTTCCCCTAGCCTATCTCTCCACAACTTTTTAAGTTCTTCCCACAAGATACTGTCAAAGGCTTTTGAACCGCACTGTAAAGTACAGACACAAAAACGACCTTCTTGCTTGATACTGATTTTCTGGTAGTCACCTTACCATTGTTGTAACAAAAGACCAGAGATAAACAACATAAATAGAGGAAAAGGATTTTTTTTTTGCTCATAGTGTCAGAGATTTTAGTCCATGGTTGATTATCTCTTTGCTTTTGGGCCAAAGGAGTATGTCATGGTGCAAGCATTTGTTGGGGCAAAGTTGTTCACCTCACAGGAGTTGAGCAGGAAAAGGGGGATAAAAGGAGAAGGATTGGGGATCTCAGGGTCTCCTTCAGGGATTTGTCCCCAGTGATCCGAGCTTCTCCCACTCTGCTCCACTCCTAAAAGTTCCACCATTTCCCTATAGTCACAGGCTTATGATCAAGTCTTCAATACATGGGCCTTTGGGAGACATAGAAAATCCAAGTTATGTCAGACATCCTTCCCTGCTGAGGGAAAGTGGTGGCGGCCACTTAGGTAATAAGCTATTGTGCAGAGAATGAGAGAAATAAGAAGAAATAGGCAAGGATGAAGAAGTAAAAGGAAAGATGTGAAACAGAGAAAGAAAGAATGGGAAACAGGAAGAGAAGGAGCGAGACAGACAGACAGAGAAAAAGAGGGAGACAATGGAAAACTGAGGGAGAGGAAAAGAAAAGCAAAAGGAGAACAGTGATATGAACTAATATATATATTCCTAAAATATATCCCTAAAAATTCCTAAAATGTATATTTTTCTAAAATAGAGGTGTGTCCCACTATTCTGTATCCCACAGCCAATCTCCTCCGTGTGGCTCGTATGATTTGGATACGCTCCTCTCATGACTCAGGTGTTATCTGTGTGTAGTGATTTGGCCATGAGGGTTTCTCCTTTCCGTATGTGGGGTTAATACCTTTGACAAGGAGGCTTCACATAACGTGAGGCTAGACTTCCCTTCAACATCTCTTTCTGCCAGGTGAGGACACAAAATCCTTCCTTTCTAAGGGTAACAACAAGGCAACGTTTTGGAAGCAGAGAGCAGTCCTTATCCCACAGTCAACCCTGCTAACTCCTTGATCTTCAGTTTCATGTAACTGCAAGAGAGTAAATTTTATTTCTTTATTAAGTTGCCCAGATATGTTCTTGGGACAGAACAAGTGGGCTAAAGACATGGCTATAATTGTAGTTTTCTCAGCTACACAGGGTCCTGTTAGGAGCAAAGTGGTGTAGTTCATGTGATTGACCCTGAAATGTGGAATTAACTAAGTTCAGGTGGGGTGGGATACAGTAAGGATCCTTCTGCTTCATGTTGCAAAGTCAGCTTTGTCTTCATTATGCTAAGCAGTTGGTCCAGCTATTGCCTATAATCCCACAGGAATCAGACCATATGCCCACAAAGTCTGTAGCTTTAGGCAACTTGGTATAAAAATGTCAAGATGTGGAGTATGTCAGCCACTCATGGTCTCTAGTAAGGTGCTGCAAGAAATATCCAGTGAAACCAGCCTAATTGAAAACAAATAAAAAAGAACAAAGCTGGTGTAAGCAGCCACAAAGTATTTTCAGGATTTATAAACAGGTACTTTCATTCAAGTTCATGGTAGTCATGTGTCAGAGGTTTTATCTTCAAAGTGATGTGAAAAGCGATGTACATGTAGTTAGTGAAAGAAAAACAAGTGTGGAATATAATGTTGCCAAGGTAGATAAACAACTGTTGAAATTCCTTAGGGCAAAAGAACTATATAATTTAGGATATTTTTATGGAACATAATGTTTTTTCTTCGTTACATTGTGGAAATGATTTGCATTATTAGTAGGCAAAATTATTTGCTTTGTAATTAGTCAAAAAACCACTTATAACATATGTGGTTTCTATAAACTAACATGCTTTTCAAATATCGCAGAATATCTGTGCTTGAAACAATAGTAAACCTGTTGGGATTGTCATGATATGATGATGAAGATCATGCTATGCTTTTGACTTGGTTGTCTTAGACTGAGGTATTCAACTATTTTGTTACCAAAACAGGATGAGTATGAAGTACATTATGCATGTAGTTCATGGTTCTTGTAGATTAGCAGTATTTTTCTTACTATAATATCAGAGTACTAATCTGGACTCTTTAATTTTGAATAAGGATATTCCAGTAGAAGAACACATAATCATGTTCCATCAAAGTTCCTATTCCTGTCAATCCTCAGCCTGGTAAAAGCACATGAGAACTCTCATAACCTATATCAGATCTCTTTTGGCTAGCCGGATATGTATCTTCCCAAGCGTATTGTAAAGCAGAGTCATAAGTCAGGTACTAAAAAAAATGAAAATTTAAACACAAAGTCTAAACTCAAAGGCATTGATATGGAATATATAAAAATGGTGATTATGTATACATATTTATTTGTTATAATCTTTATATATCTATGTATTTGTAAGTTATACTTTATAAAAGGTATATATACATATGTATGTTATAATTTTATAT